>PVJL010002117.1:0-214440 GCA_004026885.1 Lyroderma lyra | reverse complement strand
GGAGGATGTCGGGGGGTATTGTTTTCCCTTTGGGCTGTTCTGGAGCAGAACAGAACAAAGAATCGGAAACTACGAGCCATGGAAAGGAACGTAAAGCAGGCGTCCGGGCGATAGTTCTCACCCGCTGGGCGTCCCTCCTCCTCCTCAACCCCTTCTCCGTGGGAGCCCTGGGCCCAGCATTTTCACCCAGAAATGCCCTGCGCTGTAAACGTTCCCAAGACGGTGGGAATATGGTGTGGGAGGCTGTAATTGCCACTGGCACCTCTATGAAGCCTTTGAACTTGAGGTCAGAAAAGAACCTGGGTGTTTAAAGGTTGAGGAACTGGGGTGGGTCAGGAGGACGTGAGAGGCGGGCGGTGCACACAGGAGAGTTCAAACAGGTCACCGAAGGGCTAACACTGAGTAAAGCCTCAAGGGCAAGGGACCAGTGTCACTACTGGTCTCCTTTCTTAATTCGGGAGTTGCCACCGAATGGGAATGGAGGGCCAGTGAGACCTGGTTTTGTCCTCGTCGCTGTGCAGCTCTCTGCCTGGGGTTAAGTCGCTAAACCTCTGTAAGAGCCACTTCTGCCCTTGTAAGACTCTCTGCCAAGGGTCGCTTCCAGCTCCTAAATTCTCAGCGAGCTCAGTGAGAATACAGAACTGCTCGTTTAAACTAAAAAGTATTCCCTAGATAAATGCTTATTAAGGAAATTACCGATTTGTCTACAGAGGGCAGGAGTTACAGTTATTTGATCTGGATTGAAGATTTCATGGTTATTCACTTGATGTATACAACTAATGCATGAAGTAACTTCAGTCCAATTATTTCCATGCCAAGAGGTGACGCAGACAGTGCTAGAATTGTCATTTCATTTAATGTAAGCATAGAGACCCAAATTTTATTCTTTTTTTTTTTTTTTTTTTTTTTTTTTTTTGCTTTTTGGTATGTGGGTAGTTCCCTGACCGGGAATCGAACCCAGGCCACAGCGCTGACAGCACCAGCGCCAAAGCCCTAAGCCACTACACCATCAGGGAACCCCCCCCCCCCCAATTTTATTTTTGAAAATTAGGCCAGTATACAAGAGAAATTTAGACTCCAAACAAGTAAAAACTTAAAAAATAAAACCCATGACTATAATAATGAGGACATAATTATAGTTACAATAGATTGCTCTATTGAGGGCGTACGTCCATCAATCCAATTTAATTCCGATGACAATCCCACAAGACCAGTATCATGATCCACATTTCACAAATGGAAAAACTAACATCCAGGACAACTAATCTGCCCGAGGGCTGGGCTTTCCGAGTTGCGGAGCTGGAGAGGGAGTAGATCGGAAGCGCTCTGCTCTCCGAGCTCTAATTCCTGCACCGCACACGCCGGCAGTCAAGGCCCAGGGCTGCTGGACGAACGAGGCCAAGGGCAGGGTGGGATGGCTAGAAGCCCTCCTATGTACAAAGCAGTAACTAGCAGCATTGCTCCTCTTTCTGGGTAAGAACCAACTTATCAGGAAATGTTTGAAGGACAAGCCAACACTTGATTTGAGCAGTGTCACCTTTCCATCACTTTAAAAGTGGCAGAGGGACGTAAACAGCAGGCTCTTTCTCAGCTAGGGGCAGGACGGCTTTCCATTTGTCCTTTGGCTGCTCCCCCTCTTGCTTGTGTCACTGCCACCGGTACCTTCTCTTCCTCCTCCCCGCCCGCCACCTTCCACATGGGACATGGCAGACACACCCCACCTGGTTTCTTCGCCCACGGCACTCTGGGAAATCTGAGAAGCGGTGACAGGATCCTGATTAGGCTGCCATCACAGCTTCACTTGAGCGAGTAGATACGAATTGGGTTAAGTGGCTGATGGCAGAAGCCCTTCCAGGAAGGGAGTCGTGGATCCACGAGCAGGGCGGTCAGCCACATCACCACCGGGGAATGAATCTGAAGGACCCAGCTTATCACCCCCTTGGGAAACGAGTCAAGGAATTCATACGATGACAGATGGATTTAGGTCACTTGTTTAATTGCTCAAAAAAATAAAGAAAAAATGAGTGCCTACCACTTGCTAGCACTGGTTTGGTGCCGGGGAGTCAGATGAAGTCCTCGAGGTCCAGTAGGAAAGATGAAGAATTTGAATAACTTCCCTATGCGGTTTTTAGTTTTGCATTTTAATTGAGCTATAACTCACCATAAAATGTTTTAAGTGTATAATTCAAGGGTTTTTACTATATTTACAAAATTCACTAACTTTAGTACATTTTTATCACCCCCAAACCCCTGTACCCATTAGTGGTCATTTCCTATTCCTCCAGCCCCCCAAAACCCTGGAAACCACTAATCTACTTTCTGTCTCTGTGGATTTGCCTGTTTGGAACATTCCATGTAAACAGAATCATAAATGTGGCCTTCTATATCTGGCTTACTTCACTTAGCATGATGTTCTGAAGGTTCCTCTCTGTGACAGCATGAATCAGTGCTTCCTTCCCTTTTGAGGTTGACCTCATGCCATTGTATGGATATACCACACTTGGTTCATCCATGCACCAGCTGGTGAGCATTTGGCTTGTGTCCACTTTTTTTGCTGTTATGAATAATGCTGCCACGAACATCTGCGTCCGAGTTCTTGTGGAGCCAGTTTTATTTCTCTTGGGTGCTTAGCAGTGGAATTTCTGAGTTAGATGGTAACTCTGTGCTGAACTTTTTGTGTTGTTGTTGTTGTTCTCCAACCTTCACATCTGTTGACAAAATCAGGACATTCTGTGTCTTGGGGAAGGGTTTCCTGCTAAAACAGAATAGGCCCAGGCAAACCGGGAGGCTTGATCAGTCTGTCTGAGGGCAAGGGAGGCGAAACTAGGTCTTTTCTCTCCACATGAGGGCATCAAACCGGACTGCCTGAACCCCAACATCCTGCAGATTTTTATTCCTAAGGTATGTCATCTTCCTTATTGCTGTTATAAATGTGCCATTTTCTTTTATCTTATTGCTATCATTTGGGTATAGACTACTGCCTTTATATATTAATTTTTTAACTACCTCACTTAACTTTCTTGTCTCTAATCTGTGCTGAACTTTTTGAGGAACTGCTAAACTGTCTTACAGAGCAACTGCATCCTTTTAAATTCCTACCAGCAACTGGGGAAGGTTGATTTGCCCACACCCTCACTAACGCGAGTTAGTGTTCATCTTGTTGGCTACAGCCATCTCACTGGGTATACAATTGTCCTTTACTTCTCTTCTGTACTTTAAACCTTCAAAACCAAATTCAACCTGTGCTGCAAGAGATCCCAGCACTGCTGTTGTTCGGGCTTTTGGTATCAGCTTCATGTCCTTGACTTCCAGATTTCCATGAGAACTAGGATACCATCCAATTGCCATTGAACTTCCTCTCTAGTCCTCATATGACTCCTAATAACCATCATCCAAAGTTCAAAATTTTTATCAGTATGAATATTTATACATAAAAACTAAACCACCGAAACACGTGGGAATATATATATGTAGTATTGATTTGGTTCAGAATTTGAGCATGAATTCAAAATTAGAAATTACAGAAAAGATTGATAGATTTGACTTGATAAAAACAGAACTTCAACACATAAAAACATAACAGGAGAAACACTTGCAAAATTTACTTAATATCAATATATAAAAACATCTGACACATTTTAAAAGATGAGCATACTTGAAGAGGGGTAACTCTCATGAAACAGTAGTTCACAACGTACAAAAAGTTGACCAACCTTACTAGTAACCCAAGAAACAAAACATGAAATATTAGATGTTAATATTTTTTACCTACCCAATTGACAAAAATGATGATCGTGACAAGTTGATTCTAAAAAATAACCAGTGCTATCAATATTTCAGAGGAATAAACACTTAAAACCTACAGTTAGGCAAAGATGCTGAAATATGGTTCACGATTAGACAGAATGCAAACAACGTAAGATTCAACGAGGGCAGGTGGGCAGACTCCAGCCTGGGGGGCTGGTGTTGTGAGGTTAAGTGTCTCTAGCGCCACACTCACCAAGCTACATGTTGCGTTTGGCTGCTTTGCTCCCCTACAGCCATGTCCAGTGGTCAGGACAGAGGCCACAGGACCTGCGAGGTCTGACACACATACATCTGGCCATTTAAGGTTTGCAGACGCCTAATCTACAAGACTACTGAAGACATTTATGGTCTAACCACCAAGACAGATATCACAGCCATGAAAAATGCCATTCAATGATGGGGAAGGTACTTAACATTTTAAAGCAGACAATATGTCACTTGCACAAACTGTACACAAAAATATATATCCAATTGGGGAAAGCTGTACACCCAAATGTTGATGCTGGTGATAATCAGGGCAATGAGGTTCCTTGTAAGGGGGAGGGGGCGGTGGTGGTGGTTCCCTTTAAAAGCTTTTCTTCAGTGAACATACTTTATTTTTCTAAAAATGAAAACCAACAGATCTGCGAAGGGACTTTTAATTTTTCTGAGGTAAATGGTTAGGGTGTAAAAACAGTTTTAAACACCATTTCTTTAAAATCGCCGTAGAAGCAACTACCCTCTTCAGCCAGCCTCGAGTCGGGTGTGCAGACATCACAGTCCTCCAGGCCCCCGCTCTTCTGAGCCCAGTGCTCCACCGTGGTCGCGCGTGGTTCGACCAGCGCCACCAGGAAATCCCCCGGGTTTTCCTGGGGTCCTTGGAGGCTCCCGGGGTCATGTGCGGCACGCCTTCCCTCTTCCGGAGACGACTGGCTGCACAGCAATGGGGGGACCGGCGCTCTCCAAATTCCCCTCTCCCACCACGTCCGCCAGGGCCAGTCCTGCCTCCTCCACCCACACCCTCACTGAACCCCAGTGCTCACCCAGTTCTTTATGGGTTACCAGGTCATTGCTGGCACGTTCCTTTACTTACGCCTTTCCTAGTGAATAAAATACCCTCTCCACTGACTCCTGTTTCCCAGAAACATTTAAAACTGAATATGCTTAAAAGGGAACTTAATTCAAATGTGCTTTTACATCATTTCTCCTGATGAGTTTTGCATCTTTTGAAGATTCTCTAGAGCAATTTTAGGATAAAAAAAAGAACTTCCGGCTCTTGAGCCACTCTCCTTGCTCGAGTGCACTCCTACCTCTTTGGAGTGTACTTTCTCTTCAATAAACTGTCTTTTTCACTTCTATAAAAAAATAAAATAAAATGACTTCCATGAAGATTCTTAAAAGCTAGCTACCGAAATAACTTATCTAACCTAGCTAGGACCTAACTCAGTGCTTCCTGGTCTTGAATACGCATACACAACTCCAGGGATGTGTTAAAATGCAGATTATGATTACCATAACCCAGGGACAGGAATTTGCATGGCTAACAAGCTCCCAGGCAACGTCCAGGCTGTAGGTCCTCAGAGCGTCAGGGACCACAATCATCTTTAATACCATAGGTGCAATTTGTATGCTATAGAGAAGTTTGAACTAGTAATATTTTGCACAAACTGAAGTATTCTTTCCTTTGCATGTTCTTCATGCCCTAGGAACCCGGAAGGAAAGTGTTTGCAATAAGTATTCTTACACACACACACACACACACACACACACACACACACACACACACTTTTTAATCAAACACCCTAAGGAAAAAATTGTTCAGCATTTTTAAGAGTATTATTTCTAAGTAAGAGGAACAAAACATTTCCAAGTCTTTAAATGGCCTACTAGCTTGCAAGTTTCTCTAAAAACCCCCGTTTAGGATGCTGCACATTTTATTTGGGAGGCCTGGCAGCTCCTCTCTCTGAGAGCGCTACCCACATATAGTCAGCAACTAAAAAGAACAGTACGGCTAACGTATCCTATAAATTTACAATACTCTTCTGCGTAACTTTATGGAAATTTAGTCCAAATGCTTATTTATCACTATTAACATTTTATTTATTGTTTGTTTGTTTTTGTTTTTTTGCTTTTTGGTATGTGGGTAGCTCCCTGACTGGGAATCGAACCCAGGCCGCAGCGCTGACAGCGCCAGCGCCAAAGCCTTAAGCCACTACACCATCAGGGAACTCCCTATTAACATTTTAAATGTTTAAAATTCTTCTAGAATTCCACTGAATTTTTGCTCTTTCTCTAAAAACTTTCTTCCTTAAGTTATGCAGAAGACCATATGGCAGAATAACAGTTGAGGTGAGAAGGGCTGAAAAATTGATAAAAATAGCAATCAAGACTCAAAAAGCCCACCAAATTCCAAGCATTAAATAAACACCCACACCCAGACACAGCACAGTGGCACACACACACAAAAGGAGTCATTTCTGTGTGGCAAATACAGGGTAAGGAGAAAGGACAAGCTGTAAGCCTGAATCGTGATCAGTTCAACTAGAGATCTGAGTGAATCATCCTTCTCTGATTTAAAAAAAAATATATGGAAACCACTGTAGAATAAAACTCTTAGCAGTTACCTAGATTTGAAACCCTCTTACAGATGAGGTTAGTCACCCTAAAAGTGACACCATGAGCAAATAGGAAAGTCCCTGTTTGTGCCTCTGTAATCCCCAAACAATATAGAATGTGATAAATAAAAATATAAATTTAGGTGATCCAATTGATACTTTTAAAGTAATCTTGAAAAAATTCCTAAGTGAGAAAATGTAGAAAATCAAATTCAGCAGGAATCAAAGAAAGGCAGATGAGGCGTTACTTCATAATTCTTATTCCCTCTGACAACCAGAGACTGAAGTCAAAATGGCCCACATGCCTTTTCGGGTTATTTGTTAAAATTAAAACCACCCCTGAGAGTAGCAATTTAGTTGAGAGGAAAACTGTTAATCCTCATAAACCAACAGTGTGATTTTATAATTTATTCCACAATATAATACAAATGGAAGGTTATACACAGCAAGGCATTCAATTATTTCGATTATGGGGGGAAATAAGGTAACTGGCCAAGAAGATCACAGAGCAATGTAGAAAATGTTGGAGACGTACATTGTTCACTCAGCAATTTTTAAGACATGATGCCAAAGCGTAAGTGTGCAAAAGTGTAAGTAACGTTTTTGATGGTGAAAAACTGGAAACAATTTCAATGTTCATCTTATGGATGAAAACCCCATATTGTGAAACATCATTGGAAGAAAATGTAGATCTTTGGAAAAGAAATTCGTGCAATGTTGAGGAAAAGGTTACAAAATAGTAAGCACAGCAGGACTCCATTTTGTAAAAGGTCTCTATATTCACTGATATATAGGACAGAATTAAGACGTATTTACAATATATTTGCTAGGATGTTTTTAAAAAATATTTTTTTGTATTTTCAGATTCTTTACAATAGGAATTTGCACAAGCAGAAAAAAGGTATTTTGTTTGGAAGAAAACTGTTATATGGGAAAAGCAATTCAGTGGCTAAGGTCAGAATACAAAATTTCCTATGTGCATGAGGCCAATATGGAAGGGAAAACTGGATCATTTTGGGTGCGAAGGCTGTTGTTTTTTTTTTTAACTTCCATTAATTAATGTTTATGAAACCCAGTTTTATTAAATAGGTCAGTACTAGGAGCTTCAAAGTAGAGACACAACATGAATGAGAACGAATTTTAAAGTCAGACAGAATTCTGCCACTTTGATCTATAATCCTGGCCAAGTAAATACCTAAACATCCATTTTCCTGTGACAAATACTGCCTGGAAGCAGGTGTTGTAGCCATTAAATGACATCAGTGATATGACATGCACATCACAAACTTAGTAATTAAAAATAGTGGCTACAATATTAAACTATATAATGTTGTTGACAGCTGGTATTTTTATCTACAAAAACCAGCTTCACAGATTCAACCTAACAGCCATTGTCCTGAAATGTTTAATTTCAATTCCCCGGACTAAATACTCTCTAATTTATGTATTCCAAATGGCTGATGGGACTTGTGCTTTACCATTTGGAAGAGACCTCATTTGAAAACCGGGTCACTCGAAGCACCTGAATTGCCTGCTCAAACGCCAGTTACTGGCAGACCTGAAGGCTGGGACAAGGAACCCTAGACTTGGGCACTTGTCAGAGCCAGGCCTGATGTCCAGTAAAAATTGTTAGTATACCATTTAAGAAAAAGAATGGATGGAAAGAATTTGAATCTTTTCTGCTTAAATAAGGGAGACCAAAAGAAACAGCTTACAGGGGGTGGGAGGAGGAGTGGGGGAGTGGATGGTGGTGGTGGAGATAGTAATTGTTAGGAAAGTAAACTTTTCTTTCTGGGTTCTGGTGATGGTTAATACACATAATTTAAACAACAAAACTGTATACAACTGGGATGGACACACAACAGATAATCGTGACCACTAGCAAAAAACAGCACAGAGATGTGAAGAGCTGGTGGACAGTTCACTATTTACCTTTTGAATTTCTATAGGTCACAGGATAGGTGAAGTCAAATTACAATTAAATACTGTCTTAAACCCAAACTAGACCAACATGTCTGTTAAGAAAATAATGTCACCCTTTGGGGGGTAAACTAGAAGCAATATTGGAAGTTCAGTAACAATCATGTACTTTTAAAAAATAAAGATTCTGTAATTTAAAAAGTAGACAAGAAAGTGACAAAAGCAGTTATTAATGTATGAGGGCTGTCTGGAAAAAATCTAGTCATAAATGCCTCTAATTTTCATATTTCATGGCTGGATACTTTCCAGACAGCCCTTGGATACTTAATAGAACAAGAAAGGTTAAGCTAGAAGTAGATACATAAGCTGTTCTACAGAAATATGTAATGCAAATGACAAAAGGTTATTCTTCCAATATTCTTCTGGATGTCTTAAATGGAGTGACAATTAAAGAAGCTATTCTCAAATGGTACACAAATTCAGGAGTCTTTACTTTGAAAAAGTTCTTCCAACACTATTTCACAACGAACAGGAACTTATTAACCAAATTTATCCACCATACAAAAGGGTTTTAGAAGCAAGTACTGAAATCAGCCTTTAAGTTTTCATCCAATACTTAAGACCATCTCCTGCATCAAGACTGGTCTTCACAAATCTTGGCATAACTTCCCAGACATACATGCTGTGATTATAAAGGCCCAATCCTTCCCTGCAGACTTCTCAGTAACTTCTCCATCTGCCTCTCTAGACTTAAGGTGCTAAGGTACCTTTTCTATTATCAAGAACTAGTCCAGGAAGCAAATCCTGTCCTGGTCTAATGGTACACATGTTAAGAAATTCTCTAATCTTGTAAGGAAGGAGGATCAGAACTTTGGATCATTACCCAAATCTTTTCTAAGGCAAAGGGAGCTAATTTTGAAGAAATAATAAAAAAAGGTGGTTGTGCCAAAATGATTTTGCAATAGTAAATCTGTAATTTTTCTTCTTAAAAATAAGGTACACCCTAAGCTAATGCAGGTACAGCACAATACCAACAAGTAATAGAAAATAGTCCCAAACTGTACTTTCAGAAACTCCAAGAGTCATGGGTAGTGACAATGGGGAAATTGAGGTGCAAAATAGATGTGAGCTTGCACAGTCTTTTAATGAACTGACTGAATGCCTTCTTAGTTCAATTAAAAAGTACAGGTTTTTTTTCAAATATTAAAAGGTAGTCAATTTGAGTATTTTTTTTCTCTTCTTCAATGTCCCATTTGGAAGCACAAGATAATACTTGAAACAGCAAGTGAGCCTCAGAATAGAGTGCCTTTTATTGAGTTTTTCAGTCAGGTAGAATTGCGTAATCCTCACAATATATGCATGAGGATATTCTCATTTTAACAATGTTTTTAGTAGAAAAACTTATTAACAAATTTCTTCAAAAGAGACATCCCGTATAATGAAATCTTGGAGTCATTAAAATAACGAGTTAAAAACTGGATGTGATAATACAGAAAGATAACCAAGTTTAAAAAGAATCAATTTACAAAACTGTACATCTCAAATAAGGGAGGACAGTGAGGCATGTAATGCATAAAATAAATGGTAACACTTCTGAAATTAAAGACTATTCAAGAATGCAAGAAACTATAATCCTCTGGGATATGGGAATTAAATTACAGAAAGGAGACACTTTTTCACCTTATTCCCTGTGTATACTACATTATTTTTAAAAATCATAAGCATGTACTGTTTTATAACATTATAAAAAACCCTTAAAGTCTTTAAAAAACCTGGTTGTACCCACAGCATCCTAGGAAACACTGACTGTAACCTCAGTTTACAAATCCTTTGCTGCCTTTTACTTAATGGTCATTCAGTCAAAATTACAACACTCCTTGGTTGCTTGCTCAGTTCCGCAACTCAAGAATGAGGGAAAATGTTGAAAATTTTACTTTATATCTTACTCTCATCACTTAAACTGTAAGTTGGGTAACATCTACTCAAGATTCCAGAGAACCAATTAAAAAAAAACAAACCTATGGGCACTTTAATCACCAGTTGAAGTATTTTATCCAGGACCACGTTCCTTTGCACAAAAGCCTGCGTCACAGCATTGTATTGTCATCAAACCCCACAGCCCTGTGAGTTGGACAAGCAGACTTCAAAAAAATATTTAAGTACACTGAATTCTTAACCATTGGCATAAAACGAGCAGAATGCACAGAAGTTAATCAGTTTAAAGGAAGTCCATTCTTGGCAAAAGTTTTCACTGAAAAATATAAATTCAAATCCTACAGGGCTAACTCCAAAATCAGAGTAAGAGAAGTCTTGAGAGCCCTCTTGTGTCTGCTCAGGGCTGTCTGATTCAGTGGCCTCAGAACCCACTTGAATGTCTGAGGCTAAGAAAGCTGGAAGTAGTTGGGAAGCATTAACACCTCAAAATCCAAATTTCTAAAACACTGCGCTGGTCAAACAAAATCCAACTGCAGACAGAAGTCAGAGTACAGGCCACGAATGCACAACCCCTGCATTAGCAGAGCAGCTAGGTTCACAATACCTGGGAGTCATTTCAGATTAAACATCTCAGTACCCAGTGCATGTCCCAAAATGAATTAGGGTTCAAATCCTGCTGAACTAACATAAAACAAAAGGCTCTTCAAATATTGGATACAATCACCAAATGACCATTGAACAAAGGAGCCATGGAATTTACGTCAGCGCTGTGCTGGGGCTGGCTGGTAGGGCTGCTGCTGTGGTATCTCTAACTCCAAGCTTCCTCTCAGGTTGGCAGGTGAAATTAGCCACAGTGAATATTTCCACCACAAGTATTAGTGAACACTACTACAAAGCAGGGCACTTTCGTATGAAAGAAAGTTGTTGGAGTTCCCTGATGGTGTAGTGGCTTAAGGCTTTGGCGCTGGCACTGTCAGCGCTGCGGCCTGGGTTCGATTCCCAGTCAGGGAGCTACCCACATACCAAAAAGCAAAAAAAAAAAAAAAGTTGTCAAACACTCAACAGCAAAACAATGAATTATATCCTGGTCATAATACTCATTTGTCCAAATATACCACATACAAATTTTTAATTAATGACATGTTTTAATATTGAGAAAAATTTTAACCAATGAGGATGAATATACAACTTTTTTTTTTTTTTTTTGCTTTTTGGTATGTGGGTAGTTCCCTGACTGGGAATCGAACCCAGGCCACAGCGCTGACAGCGCCAGTGCCGAAGCCCTAAGCCACTACACCATCAGGGAACTCTTTAAAATAAACTTTTAACAACAGCATCTTTTAAAAAGTAAACTTTGAAAGTATTTAGGGCACAAACTGTATCAATAAAGTTGGAATGTTTCACAATATGGGAGTCACTGTGATGCTTCAGATGGCTCTTTAGGGGGGAACAGCAGTGTCCCAACCTTTCAGCTTCCCTGGACCACAGTGGAAGTACTGTCTTGGGCCCCACATAAAATACACTAACAACAGCTGAGGAACTAAAAAAAAAAAAAAGGGTTCAAAAAAATATCTTGTAATACTTTAAGAATCTGTGTTGGGCTGCATTCAAAGCCATCCAGGGCTGCAGGCTGAATGTGCCTGAGTTAGAAGATGAGTGCGTTCTGGAGATCTCACACACAGTACGGTGGTTATCATCAGTAATACTGTGCTACACACTTTCAAGTGGCCGAGACTAAATTTTAAATGTTCTCACCACAAAAACATCATATGGTTCTAATACTATGAGTTTACAGCCACTTCTTCTTAATTAGTAGAAAGGAGGCTGCTAATTAATGAAATCTGTTAAGTCTATAAAAGCCATCCGGGCCTGCAGGTTGGATGTGCCTGGAAACATGCTCTACTAATACCCCATTAATTTGCTTCTAAAGTAAATAAACTCCTAAAGAATAAACTATACAGATTTCATCAAATTGTAAATGGGTCCAAATTAAATGATTACGTTTTATTAGGTACATAAGATACAGAAACGCTTAGAATTTCAAAAGATGTTTAAAAAATCTACTTACACATAAATGTGATAGTATTTTAATTCAACAATAAAGTATCGGCCCACCAGAGGGAAAGCTGTCACTAGCTTAACCTCTCTGCCTTGTTTCCCTCATCCTTTATTAAAGTATGAGTCCACTTTAAGGACATCGAAAGGGCCTTCTTAATAAAGCAAATTGCCACACTGCCTTGAAGTCATCCCTTTTTAAGATGTATCTTCATGATGGTTCACTGGAGATTAAATTCTCCAGGATCAGTCTGAGGCTGCACGGAGGACAAGCCCAGGAGTCATTGTGAACATGGGTCAGTGCAGGAGCACCGACCTGAAGGCCTGGACGAAGGCCTAATAGGCATGGCCCAGAGGCTGCAGGGGGGACTGCCTGATAGTGCGGTGACTACTAAGCCTAAACTAGCTTGTAAAAAGTCACAATGCCTTTGAAAGAATTTCAAAACACTTTTAGAAGCAACAGTGAGTTCTCCTTAAAAATGAACACATGTAAAAATCCTTTGTGGGAAAACTCCATCATTTAGTTGACTACCTGACTTCCTGGAGGGTGATTTTTGTCAGAGGACACACTTTTCATTAAAATAAGTAACGATATACATACGTACATATACCTATGGTGTATGTGTGTGTATTCCTTGACACCTTACTGGTTTGTACATAAGCACAAGATGTCAAGTTCATGAACTTAATTGTCAGATTTTGGGCACAATGACAGTTCTGATGGCCATTCCAGAAAGAGTTCCAAAATTGCCTTGAAGGGTGGACTATGCACTGACATTGGTGCACAGCTTCCCAAGGGAAGTACCTTGAAGGTGACTGTAAGTGATATTCAGCAATGGGGTATGTAGCACTTTTTCTAGGATGCTTTCATGAAATTGTCCAGCCTCATATATATATGCATGCTAAAATTATTAACTATAAGTTTCACTTCAGCAAGATGTGCTATTAAAATTTAAAAATAGCTATCTGATAGTCTCTGAAAATAATTACATAATTTACATAATAGTAAATGATTCAAAAACACCAGTAACCATGAATCAGAACTTATTCTTTTTAAAGGTGATAGTCACCAATTTCATTATCAAAATACTATCAAATAAAGAGAAAAATCCAACATTAACATTTGCAATTTCAACTAGAATTTCAATTTTTCCCACTGAGCAAATAACTCAAGTTCAACGAAGTGTGTTTACAACTAAACACTGTTGTTCCAGAAACATACAGGTTTAAAGTGTAGTGCAGTGGTTCTCAGTATGGGTCTGAGGACCCTGGAGGGTCCCTGAAACCCAAGGTCAAAACTATTTGCATAAACCTATTTAAATGTTCCATCTGTATCACTCCTCATTTCACAAGTGCACAGAGGTGTTTCCCAGTGTCCACCTGCCACATGACATCAAATGAACCACAATGAAGATCCAATAGTGGGAGGGTTCCCTGGTGGTGTAGTGGCTAAGCTTCGCACTCTCAATGCCGTGGCCTGGGTTCGATTCCCAGCCAGGGAACCACCCTGCCACACACACACACACACAAGATCCAAAAGCTTCTCAAGTCATCATGTCTAAGAGATGTGTAAAATGGAAAATAATGTCCTTCTCACTGTTTTTGGATAGCACTTCTTTTATCGAAAATGGTATTTTTGTGAACATGTAATGAGTTTATTGTTATATTTAAATAAACACAGTTTGTAAATGACTTAACATTAATTTCTAATACAGTAAATTTTGCAACACAAATTATATAAATAAATGCTCTTTGGGGACCTTCAATAATTTGTAAGTTATGGTCCGAGACCACAATGTTCCAGAACTGATGGCATGGTACGAATACAGCTGTCAGTTACTCTCTCTCTATTTTGCCGATTTACAGGAACTGTAGCCGTGTGTGTGTGTGTGTGTGTGTGTGTGTGTGTGTGTGTGTTGGGGGCAGGGCAACTCACAGGTCCTTCAGATTTACAGAAGGAATTATTTTAAGGAAGAAAGTGATTACCTAATCCCTATTTTCACAAAAATGAAAATAAGGAGTCTGGGTGGTGAGCACACAATGCAACACACAGATGATGTTTACGGGACTGTACACCTGAAACCTATGTAATTTTATTAACCAATGTCACCCCAACAAATTTAATAATCAAAAAATAAGTAAAAAAAAAATAAAAAGAAAATACGCCTTTAAACTTTATCAACAAAGTTTGCCACCCCAAAAGAAAAGAAAAGAGAAGAACAGGGGAGATAAACCTGGAAACATGGTCTTCAGCCTCGTGCCTTCGAGAATTTTCTCCTCTTCAGTACTCAAGGCAGTTCTGATGGCCCATATAAAACCAGAAGCAAATGTCAATGAAAGGCTCACAGAAGTTGATTTAAATCCACTTAAAAGCCAGATTGCTTCTTAAACTGTTTCAATTTTACAAGCATTCATTTCAAGTAAGTCAGTTTAACTACACACTTCAGTATGTACCCAGAAAAAGTAGCCTGTAAAATGACTTTAATAACAGCTGTTTCATTTACTTACTTCTTTGATGAAAAGCCTGGTAAGTTATTTGGGTATTGGCCTACAATTGTGTATTATAACTTTGTATATATGAATTGATTGGGACCCAATACAATGTGAAACAGAAACTCAAGGGCATTTCTTAAGCATTCCTTCCATGAAAAGCGGGCTGGAGACCCCCAAAATGTAGACATTTCAAGTATACACCAACACACACCAAGACCTTTGCAGCATTCATTTAATTCTAAAAGAAGAGGCATACTGCTCAGAAAAGGGGCAGAGTTCCCAGTCTTCTTGCTTATCAAAACAGTTCAGATAAACCACACATTCAGCTAGATATGCAATGGACAGCAATGTTTTAAACAAGTCTAAAACACTACACAGGTGTTCATATAGTATGATAACTCACGTCGTCACCACTGAAAAAGGTATTCAACATGAATAATATGTTTGAGGAAACTGATGTTTTCAAAATAATTTCTAATCATTGTAAGATCAGATAATCCTTATAAGGTAAGATACAGTGTGTATGTATTGTCACCCTGTCTCGACGACCCGGAGTCACAGTAATAGACAGTTATCAGAGAGGACGTAATGCAGCGGTGTGCTCCAGGTTGGGCCGGCCGTCCCCACACTAACAGATCTTTGCCGGTACGTGCTCTTCCTAGCTTTCTCTATCTCCTTCCTCTCAGGCCACCACTTCTGAACTGCTAACATGCTATGGGGCTGGAAAACCAAGTGATCAGTATAGACTTTTGTAACTTAACGTAGGTTGCTCAAAGGCATTAAAAAAAAAAAAAAAAAAAAAAAAAAAAAGATTCCAAGTTTCTCAGTTGTGTTCTGTTTTGATGAGACTGCCAGATCATCTCTGGGTGAATGCGGCATCACTGTACATAAACATTTAAACAAGTTCATTTGAATATTAACAAAAAGATAAAACTAAACATTAGCATCATTGTCTTTTTAAACAAAGTATTCTATAACTTTAAGGTAACACTGGTTCCAGTTTCTTTGCCCCAGATAAGAACATAAACAAACGTCCTATTAATATTATCAGTTTGTCCAAAGGGGAAAAAACTGAGGTGCAATCATGTCACAGTTAATGCATGTCTGCTTCCAATACATTCAAAGACAGTATTTTTTAAATCAATATTTAAAATAGGCCTTTTGCAGTCTCAGAATTCAAGATACTTTTAAAAATTTGTAAATACACATACATGCAAATTCTTCATATATACAAATTTCACAAAATTAAGAAGTTGCAAAGAAATTAGAAGGATTACGGTGACTCTGACAAGCTACATTTAAATGCTTTACCACTGACATATTCCTGAATATAGCAGTATAGTAGTTTTAATACATTTTCTACATGGCCTTTTTATAAAATTTTCTCTTTTAGACATAAAAGTTATCACTAGAAGTCTTCTGAAATTCTAATTTAAGAATTCAAGATGTTTTCAGTTCACTACTCATTATTTAAGGCCACTTTGGTAAAGGCATTGCAGCAAGAACACAAAACAATCACATATTTTCTAATATTTATTTTTTTCACCTGCAAACTGTAGCAAAACATGATCAGCTTTATTATGCAGACAGGTAACCTTCCACACTTTTAAAGAACTTCGGCATGTATAAATAGAGGAGCTCTTTAGCAAGGAAAAGTTCAAGAACGAATAAAACCTTCCGATTTTGCCTTGGTCACTTTCCAGGAGCGACGGTTAGAATGATTTCGGGTCATTCACTCTGAGAGATCACAGCACCTTAGAAGTGGCTGATCTATTTCCCCAGTAACATCTGTCACATAACAATGTGTTAAAAGTTACAAATACTGATATGCACAAATAGCTAATTTCTAAGAAAATATGTACAGGACTGCAGCATAATGAATGTGGCATCTGCAATAACTTAATATTAGCCAATTTTTAATATACATGATACTGCTACCTTTTTCTGCCAATTCACAGGTTAAAAGTTGTTACTGGAGCCCTCTGTTTTGCACATATTACCTGGTGTTTAATACACAATGCAGGCTTTTTAAAGACTTCTCTTGTGTTTAAAGCTAAGATCAGTGAAACAAGACAACAGTGCAAGAGGCGGAGAGATGTAATGTGACCACGTAAGAGTTCGTTCCAGTAAAATGTCTATATAAGGCTATAAGAAAGGATTGGTGGATGAGCTTCCTGTTGGAAATTGTCCTGTCGGTGCACCAGTCTAGAGGGAAACATAAGACAAAATAAATGAACACACAAATAGTAGTGGTATGTGTGGAAAAGAGGAAAATACTAAACAGTACGTAGATTAGGATTAATTAATTGTTGGCAATCAAATGTATTCATTATAATTATTAGCAACATACTACAATAAAGCTAGTAGGTGTCAGGCACTGCGTTGTGCCTTTTATTTACATTATTTCATATGATCTTCAAAATAGATTCTAAGAAGGACCTGGCCCTGAAAAAACTGCATTTATGATTCAAACCTATCTGACTCCAAGACTCCTTGTTCACAATGTTCACTAAATCTACAGCCTCTCACAGAACGTTATTTTGACAAGAAAGCAAATAAGTTTCATGTTATGAAATAGTTATTTACTGTTAATGTTTGATTTGCAAGTGATTAACATGGTTCCTTTTTTTAAGTCAAAATATACTCATGCGTAATGGCTGCCTCAACATCTTACCAGAATACCAAGCAGTGTCTAGGAGTCACATCCTGCTTCTTGTAATCTGAAAATAACGCAATTTAAGTGCTTAAAACGGCATCTCACTTACCATAAAAGGATTACTAGATACTCCAGCGGCTGCAACTTGGCCAAAAGGGGTTACCACTGGCTTTGTTTGTCCAAATGCTGCAAAACCTGCACCTTGTTAAAACAGAACCACCAATTATAACCCACACCTCTGAGATACAATCTGATGTTTACAAAGCCTCGTAATGCACTTCAGAGGAACTCCTACAAGAGCAACAATAATAAAATATCAATGTTACACTGTTAGGTCTCATGCCTTCAAATACTAGAGACAAATTTCCTGTGGCATGTCTTAAAAGAGCTTTTATGCAGCTCTCCAGAAATGGTTAGTTCCCATTTGCCTCAGCTACGTAAACAGCTGACATTCCAAGGATTTCATTAACACATGAGCTTGTGAGTATCTGAGAAGGGCTGTGAGAGGACCACACAATGGTTTCTATGTGGACATCACAGTACCCCTGGGAAACATTTTACCCTATGGCTCTGCTATGGACCCTACTTTCAAATTTTTATCTAACCACTGATTTTAAAAAAGAAAATATGTAACTAATTCAAGAATAATCTTTAAATCTACAGACTTTAAACTTTAGCCATGAGTAAACTGGGTTTAAAAAAGCAAAACAAACAAAAAACTGGTCTCTAGTGAATCTTCCTGAAACAAGTAATACATTCTAACCATAATATAGTTACCTATTTAGAAAATCAGTCCAAGTCACAAAATGAAACAAACAAAAACACCCAATACAAAATGGCACACAGTATTTTGATGCACAACAAATAAGAACACTCTAGGTCTACAAAGTGTCCTTTTAAAATCAGGAGATGTATTATTAGAACACAGATACAGTCTCTGCTTTCTCCTAACTCTGTAATCTGGTCACAAAAATTTATGAATGCATTCATTCACTCCTCTGATGTGAATGAATGCATTTGTGTAGTAAACATTCAGTAGACAATGCTATAGTGTTCTTCAGGTAAGTCCCTTTGTCCAAACACACGCCATCATGACAAAAGATACCCAATGTAGACTTACAGCTAGAAAAACGTTAGCGCTTACCATTGGGCTGCTGGGGAAAAGCTGTCTGCTGAGGGAAGGCTGCCTGGGTGGGGAAGGCCGGCTGCTGGAAGCTGCCGCTGAAGCTGGTAGGAAGACTGTAGGGGGCAGGGGTGCCGAAGCCTGCAGGCATGCTCAGGGACGCAGTGCCGAAGGTCGCAGCTGACAGGAGAAAAGGGCCGTCACTTACATACAACAGGGCACATTTGTTTCTCATATTCGACATTACAGAAGAGACATCATTTATGTTGAAAAATATTAAGATGTACATTTAAAGCATTTCAAATTCTAAAATTAAAACAAACAACAAAAAGAATTCCAAAACACAACAAAGTCAGTAGTAAGTTTGAACGCTATACGTGTAACAATCTATAAAATTGTTTCCTAAAACCCAATGACCAGAATAAAACTAATATAGCTATCACTGAAAACACAACAAAACTTGTCAAATTATATGAAGTTCAAATCTAAACAGCAGTCTACTTTTAAAAGCCTATCATGTAATTCACATGTATGCTAATATGCATTTTTGTTTTCAGTTTTGCCAAAAATTTAATTTTATCTACTGAATTGTCTGCTATAATGTAACATGTGCATTCCTGGAAAATAATTTGAAAACCTCTACTAACTAGCTCACTAAAAATAACAAGACATACAGGAGAAATGAGGTTAGTTAGAGGCAAGCCATGCAAAACCTACGCAGCTTTGTAGCCAGACCCATAAAGGGGGTGGGGGTCTTAATAAAAACACAACAGAATTCAAGGACATGTTACACTCCTAATAAACCAATCCCACCAAAGGAAATACATGGACTCCCATTCCTTTTTTGGAAGGTAAACAAGGCCGGTTTGAATAAAAGTTTTAAGGAAGGTTAGAACTGCTGAGAAATTTGGGCGACATCTACAAAGACTGAAAAGGAAGTGCAATAAGCACTCTCCAAAGAGACCATGAATGGTGGGGAAATGAGCACTGGGCTCAACACTGTACTCCTGATTTGGCCTGCTATGTCTGGCCACCTTCACATCTTGGAATGGAGCATTTGCTGGTTGGGGAAATGTGTGTGTGTGAACTACCTATGTGGTATGTGGCTATCATTCCCCATTTATGAATTACTTGTGAACTAACTCCCATTATAGAAACACATGTAACAGCAGGACAGTATATTTACTTAGTACTAGAGAAAATTAAAAACAACATTCCAACTATGTGTTCAGTGAAATAAGAGCCAATAATGTTGCTTTTAATACAGAATAATAGTAATTACACAGTAAAATATTTTTAGTGTGATGTTATCAAAAACATAATTCACTGAATTTCCTGATTTAAAAAAATTACCAACTTAACTGCTGATTTAAAGTACAATACTAAAAATCTTATATATAATTATTTTTTATTTTTAAAAAAACCTAAAAAACATGTTACATATGTTGCTCCAAGTAATCCTCATAATTCTAATGTTTATAACAATGAACCTCAATGAACTTAATTAAAATGTCAAAATTTTTGTAATTACTCTTTTATTACTGAGTTCTGAGAAAAAAGGGGAAAACAAGCCACAGGGAAGCAACTGAATCAAAGAATAAGCAGCACACTGCAAGGGAAACAGGAGGGTTTCATAACAGACAGGAATGCACTGACATGACTTTGACAAATCACTTTTTAAGAAAGCATTAAATAGCAAAACTTGGATACAGTTAAGCAAAGCTGAACTCCATGGAATAATGTGGTAAAATGGTTTGGTGTATCAAAAAGGTGTCACTCAGAGTAGTATGAATTCAAACTCAAGAAAAATAATCAGAAAAGCTATTTACATTCCAATGTGACCATGGAGGCAAGCAATAAGGCTTGCAGCATTAAAATGTAAATCAGTACAAAAGATTTTCATATAACTTTAAATATAACGTAAACCGGATGCCACACATTCATGCCCACTCCATTTTAAAACATGGAAAAAACGGAATTCCACATGCAGGGATCTAGAACACTAGCAGAAGCTTCCACAAGCAGGTAGACAAATCACCACGGAAAGCTAGGCATCAGCTGTGGCCACCTACCAAAATGAGCATGAGGGAACACTTGAGAATGCATTGCTCCAGAAAGGCCTTACGGAAAGCCATAAAGAGACCAATGTCAATGAACTTATGGTAACGACTGTCAAAATAAACTTGTTCCATTAAGAAGTTCCAAAATTAGAATGTACTGTTACAAAGTGGGTAGCATAAGAATACATTATAAAAACATATCCACAGTCTTTGTATTTCAACTATATTCATGATACTGTATTAATTATACTGGAATAAATGGGAGATTAGAATAATAAATACCAAATGAAGAAACATTTATAAAATCTACTTTTAAAAATAAACACTAATATTTCTTTTCATTTGAAGATACAACTATATCCATAAAAAGACTTTGTAGACCTGATGAGTTACACCCAAAAATGTTGTTCATAGGACCATTTAAAATTATCATCTACTAGTGCTCGCTTCAGCAGCACATATACTAAAATATTCATCTATCTTCAGCATCTAAAAAGTCAAATCTTGGAGAGAGCACCTGAAATAATGCTTGATTGTTTTATATACAACTCTGTGTGTTACTAGAAATATATAAAGATATCTCAAATGAACTAAGTATTACGAGGGGAAAATTATTCAATGTCGCTCATCAGAAAGTCTCGAGAGGGGCACCTCCAGTTTAAAATATAATGGTTGAAAAGAGAGTGAAAAGAAAAATGCACCTTGTGCAGATCTTACCCACCTGGCATGAGTGAGGTCAGAGAGCTTACATATAAATAAATGTAAATAATCGAAAACAAATTTAGGTAACAGAACGTATTTTGTTTAACAATTGAGAGAAATTGTTTCTAAAATACACTTTTAAATGTATTTTAAATTGGCATATTTAACCAATTAAATTTGGGAAAACAGAGTGAGGGATTAGAATGGTTCTGAGTCACAGTACTGTCATTTTCTAACTACAGTAAATTATTTAACTTCTATAAGCCTCAGTTTCCTCATCTGCAGATGGGAGGAGGAGCAACAGAAATAACAGTATCCTATTTACTAAGCTGCTGTGAAGGTTAAATGTAACAATGAATTTAAAAAGTGCTGTGTAGCAAATACTCAATGAAAGCATTTTTTCTTGCTAACTTCAAAGGATATGTTATGAATTCAACAAAAGGTTAACTGAAGGAGAAAGGTTCTGCAATAAACAAATTTGGTCACTATGTTTGTCTCCTTTCTTAGAGAATATTAAAGGCTCTGAGAAGTCCTGCATTAATAATACTGGTTAAATTTTGTTTGTCCTAGCATTTCCTATATGTATTCAGGCAGAGAAGCCTTTTCCACAGTGTTTTGATAACATCTCAGGAAACATGTTCTACAATATACTTTGGCAAAAACTGACTTTTAGTCATTAGTAACTTAACCAATAATAATTACTGTACTTTAGTCTATAAAAATGATGTCTTCCTAAGTTCTAGTCTTAGGCAACTATAAAAAATTTTTAGGCTCTTTAACAGTTTTTTGAAATCTAAATCACGTATCACACAATTTGTCCACTTAAAGTGTAGACTTGATGTTTGTTAATATATTCACAGGCTTGTACAACCATCATCACAATCTAATTTTAGAACATTTCATTCCCCCTAAAAGAAATTCCATACCTATCAGCTGTCACTATACCCCACCTACTTACTTCCTGTCTCTACAGATTTGTCCATTCTGGATATATCATGTAAATGGAATCATATGTAATATGCAATTTTGTGACTAGCTTCCTTTACTTGGCCTAATATTTTTAAGATTGATCCATGCTGCAGCATGTATCAGTACTTCACTTCCTTTACTATCAAACAAATTCCACTAATGGATACACCGTATTTAGTTTATCTATTCATCAGATGATGGACATTTGGGTTGTTTCCACTTTTTGGCTATTATGAATAATACTGCCATAAATATTTGTATATAAGTTTTTGTGTAGATGCACGTTTTCATTTCTCTTGGGTATATTCCTGGGAGTAGAACTGCAAGGCCATATGGTAACTCTTAACTTTAGAAACTACAAAACTAGTTTCAAAAGGAGTTATAGACCATTCTACATTCCTATCAGCAACATATCAGGTTTGTGATTTCCTCAATGCTTGTTATTGTCTTTTTTCTATTACAGACATCTTAGTGGGAATAAACTGTTTTGATTTGCATCTCCCTAATGACTAAAGATGTTTAACGTCTTTTCATGTACTTACTGGCTATCGGCCATCTGTACATCTTTGGAGTAATGTCTATTCAAATCCTTTGCTCAGTTTTTAACTAAGTTGTCTTTTCATTATTAAGGTGCACGAGTTCTTTATATATTCTGAATAAGCTCCTTATCAGATACATGATTTGCAAATATTTTCTCTAGATTGCTCTAAGTTTAATGTTTTTGTGTGTGTGGTGTTATTTACAGCCTCTACTGGCTGCTAAAAGTACAGAATGCAGATTATTATTATATGTTAGACATGTTCAAATATCTATATTTTAAAGAGTAACTGAAGGTAAGACTGTAGGGAGAGTAAAACACTCCTATAAACATGTCCTATACAGTCCATGTAAATTTCTATGTAGTTTTTTTTTTCCTTTGCTTTTCCTAATCCATGCCTGTCCCATTTTTGTATTAATCTTCATTTCCAGAATATACTAGACAGATGTATTTAAATACATCTATACTAAGTATTTAAAAAGGAATAGCACGTAATGCTGATTTGTATGTGTTTCATCAAAGCAAAACTAAATTACAAATATGGAGGCTGTATGCTTTACTGGAATGGAAATATTGCTTTGGAAATAGTGGTTTGAACTGTTAAAGTAAATCTATCAAATTGGTTATTACCTAAGTAATAAAGCAAAGAGACTGGGTTAGATGTTCCTATGATTCCTTCAACCTCTTATTTCTGTAAATTTATATCCTTGGGGAAAAAAAATCTTGAAAATCATTCAATCACTAAAATAAATGTTAGAAAATAAAGGCTATTCATTCAAAGGCAAAGGAGAGATTTAAGATTTATTAAAGAATTTCCTAATAATTGAAAACTATATTAATTCAATTAATTAGATTTAAGGGATCAAGGACTCTGGAAAAAAGAATGCTAAATATTATAGAACCCCAAAATAAAAATGGTCTTAGGCCAGATTGGCTAATTTTCTAATGAAGGTTTCTATGGACTTGTAACATAAAAGTTAAAGCCACAAGGCTTTGTAAATACAGGGGGCGGGGGGGGGGGGGAGGATTAAAATGCTTAAAAATGAAAAACTTTCAAAAGTTCACAGAGCTATTATGCAATACCCTCTTTCAAAAGCTGCCTCAAATGAAATTTAACCATGTATATGAAAGCAATAAAAACTATTTCCTAAAGAACCGATACTAATGTTGATGGTATAAAACACTGGATATTATTCCTAAGCATAGAGTTGTCAAAGTATTGTTTATATTTCAGCTTCCACAAAAACATATGTATTTAAACATCATCTTGGATTTAGTCAATTCAATAATCTAATAAAGGTAGCTGATGTGATAAATTCATAATTGGTTATAATGAAAAAAATATTTAACCCTGAAATAAAATTGGTGGACACACATTTACCTTACAATACATTTTACTTAGGTTATTATTAAAATTACTTTATATCATCTGAATATACATTGTACATTTTATATTATTTTACATCCTATGTAGAACCTTAAAGGACTTTTATTATACTCTAAATAAACAAACAAAAAAAAGTCCTTAATTCTAATGACAGAACCAACTCAGAGGGACAGTCATGAAAAGGATATTAAGAGGAAAGATTTATCAAGTGTATACAACAAAGACCATAACCACGATTTGCATCATCCAATTTCTTAACAAACCTGCCAGTCACAGAACATTGTTCACATTCTACAGACAGGACGAGAGTAATAAGGCTCAGAGAAGTTAGATCAACAGAACCTCAGTCAAGGTATAAAATGAATTTCCATTCTTCAGTTCTTAAATGGGGTCATAATCATATAAATATCTCAACATAACTTTAAACATTCAACAAATGTTAGTACATCTCCGTATCATCTTTACTCCATTAAAATAAATGTACAAAAAGCTTTCTTAGGATAAACTACCAAGTAAATACAAAAACAGGATTTGAACACAAATCTGAATGTACCCATCACATATTCACTTAACTTTTCTGGGCCTCAGTTCCATGAGCTGTCAGAATAACTGAAACATTTACTTGATAAAGAGTTAAGATTAAATGAGATAAAGTACCAAAACCCATGTGTCATGAGACATTTTAAAATTTCATTCCACCAAGTTAAAATATGCTAAAAACCAGAAATATTACATCCATCACAACCAGAATAGTATGAATACTTTTGTCCAAAACACAATTAGGCATATGAAAATTATAAAAAAAAAATTATGTGATATTCAACTTACTAAACATCTAATATAAAATACCAGCAAATTATAACTGAAGATTTACATGAAAAGGAAAGTTATTATTCAAACTCCTACTACCGCAATTCTAAACTTGCTAATGACAAAGAGATTTGCTAATAATTACTAATTCCTAATGGCACAAATCTTAAAAATGTTAACATCCTGAAAGATATACACACTAGAAAAAGACCTGATCATTATCTCTTGCCATCTCATGTCAGGAGACAAAAATAAGACCAAAAAAGCTTCTCATAAATTTTTTCTGTTAAGACTGTTACATCCAATGACCTAGTACGTCAGAATTATTGTGTTCAAGCCCCATCTCTGTCATAAATTGGCTGTGCGGCCCAAGGAAGTCTCATCTCCAGGCCAGGGCTTCCTTATCGAAAAAAGTAAAAGCTCTGCCTGGGGAGTGCTGGGCACTAGGTTAACTTCTAGGGGCACTAGGGTCCTACTCAATATTAAATTCCAGGCCTTTATCATCTTTCAGCTAGCATTTCTCTTTATGGACAAACTCTCCCATCCACTTCCCATTCCCATCAGTAAGAAACCTTACTTTCCAATGTTCTTCAGGCTTTTTTTTTTTTTGCAATCAAATACCTTTTCCAAAGCTGGCAGCTCTGTAATACATCTTTATTTCTTACCTGTCGCTCCTCTGGCATTGGTCTGAAAAGGATTTGTAGAAGACGCGACAGAAGGACCAGCAGCAGCAACAAATGGATTTGTGGAAGGCGTAGCTTTAAAAAATTACAAAATACACTATAAAATCCTAATACCTTTGTACTCAGTTATTTCAAGTATTTGTTCATAGTATTTATGAAGATAGAAGACTAGAGCTTTCTGATAACAAATAAATTGTTGTTCTGCTTCTGGTACCCCTAGAAAAACTGCTATACAGTATACATGTGGGTGTTTCATAAAAACCAATGTGTATATTAGTCCTCCATTACCCACAGTTCCTCTTTCTGAGGTTTCAGTTACCATTAGTCAACGGCAGTTAAAAAATATTAAATGGAAAATTCCAGAAATAAATAAACCACCAGTTCTAAATTGCGCGATATTCTGAGTAACATGATGAATCTTGCTCCATCCTTGTCCAGCATGCCCACGCTGCACACCCCACCCACCACCTGGTTAGTCACTTAGCAGTCATCTGTCTCAGTTATCAAATCAACTGCCACAGTAATGCAGTGCTTGTGTTCAAATATTTTCATTTCATAATGGCCCCTCAGTGAAAGAGTTGTGATGCTGGCAATTTGGAATGCCAGAGAGACGCCGTAAAGTGTTTCCTTTAAATGACAAGGTGGGAGTTCTTGACTTAATAAGGAAAGAAAAATAATTACATGCTAAGGAGGCTAAGATCTGCATGGGGGGGGGGGGCGTCCCTGGTGGTGTAGCGGCTAGACTTCGGCGCGCTCAGCACCGTGGCCTGGGTTCAATCCCCGCTTAGGGAACCAACCAGAGGGGGGAAAAAAAAAAGATCTGCACTAAGAATGAATCTTCTGAGGAGTTCCCTGATGGTGTAGTGGCTTAAGGCTTCGGCGCTGTCAACCTGCGGCCTGGGTTCGATTCCCAGCCAGGGAACTACCCACATACAAAAACAAAAAAAGAATCTTCTATCCAGGACATTGCAAAATTTTATAAATTAAACTGTTCATAGGTATGTATATTTAGGAAAAACTACCCATGACATCCACTGAGGGTCTTGGAACATATCCCCCGCACACAAAGGGAGGTCAACTATATACCAGGAACACATACCTCCAAACGGAGCAGGCACACTTGACGAAGCAGGCTGTGTCTGTGCAGAAGCACCCACAGGCACTGTTCCAAAAACACTGCTGAAAACAAATATTGAAAGAGTTCATATTAAAAAAAAATATGCAAGGATAATCTATCTACAGGGTGGCCATAAAAATGTGGAAACAGGTAATTATGAATATACCATGTACCACAAAAGCTCCAAACTTTAAGTCTCCGGACTCACTAACATTCTGGAAAATTACTGAGAACCCCCAAAGAACCTTTGTTCCAGTATGCCATATCCATCCATCATAGAGAAATTAAAACAAATTTTAAAAGACTTACTCATTTAAAAATCACAATAAAGTCATTACATGCTTACATAAGTAGCATTTTAATGATAAATAACTGTATTTTCCAACATAAAAGGAACTTAATGAGAAGAATAAAACTGACGTTTCTGAAACCTCTTGAATGGCTGGCTTAACAGAAGAGCCATCATTGCGGTATGTTGTTTAGGGTGAAGTTATGGGGAAAAAACTGGCCTCACATAGATATATAGTTGAGCAGAATAGGAGTAGCACTATAATACCTTTTTCAGATAACTGTGGATATTTTCTTTGATATCATACCAAAAACAAGTGATAGCTTTCTAAAGGTTAGTTGCAATATGGAATCTGAAACCTTATCAGTGAACTTTTTTATAGTTGATTAAAGTTAACATCCACTAGCCTGTCTTGTATTTTAAATGTATCATTCACCAATACTTTACATCTGAAAATATTCAATGCCAGTCTTCCAAATGTCAGAACATTTCCTTATGCAAAATTAAAGAAAGAAAATCACCTTCATTAATATCGCCACCCACTTCATTGGAAAAATAATGGGAAGCTGTCAAGCTATAGAGGAGTCAATCAATTTTCCGAAATTCCAATATTTGCTTGAATGTGTGAATATTATCAGGCATTCTCCTTAAATCAACAGACTTAAATAGTTCATATTTATAAAAATATCTTCCAAATACCCATATCTGAATGAATAATCATGGTTTTTCTATCAGTCCTCTTTCAAGAAAAAATGGTATTCCATAAAACAAGTGGCTGGTTCATGCCACAACTCAACCAAACACACTGATTTTCCTCAAGACAGCCATCAGACCTCAACACACAGAACTACCTCATGCACACTTTACTTCAACACACAGAAAGCAGACATGTTTAAGATTTAATAAAGTTAAGTTTTTACTGCTTCATCAAGAATATTCATAACAAAAACTGACTCAAGTACTCCTAAGTAGAAGTGAATGTGTAGAGGGTAAATGACTATCTGATGACGAGCTGTACAGTTTGGTGCCACTGGCTGGAATTCATGCTAAGGAACCAGCAAGTTTTACCTGCCTACTGTTTTTGCACCTTCAATACAAATGTCAATTAGTGAAAACACAAATAATTGTTCAGAATCACTCAGAGTTTTAATCTCACAGATCCTTTCAAAGGGTCTCAGGTATTCCAATGTCCCAAGGACAACTGGAACGTAATGTCATTAGACCATGTTATATGTATGTATCGTGATTCCAGAGTTTAGGGTGACTTCGTCATAGTCCACTGTTACGTATGTCTAATATAGACAATATTTATAAAGCAAAAATATATAAATACTCTGAGTTATATTCTTTGGATTTATCTTTCCCATCTGGCATATGGAAAATTTATTAATGGAGATCCCAAGTAGCAGTGTCATAACCCTTCCATTTCCTTCTAGAGAAGGAGCTAAAGGGAAGTAAGTTACTAGGATAAGAAAAGAAAGAAGAGACAGTCCCCCAGAACGAAAAACAAGAGAGGGATAAAACATTATATAGGTAAGTCACCTGTACTTCCGGGTCTGTTGCCTTAACTCTAGAATGAAGATGTCGAAACCAGAGGAGTCTTAAAGATTTAAAGTTGTTAACATTAAAATGTGTTAGACTTCCTGCTGCCAAGAACTAATTTATACCAGATACATTTAAACAGAGTAACAGATACATATGTCTATTTATAAACATACATAGAGAATCAGTGGTGGGTTCTGGTGCAAACATTTCTAAAAAATGTATACTTACAACTAATACTACAGCATGTTACTTTTCAGTATTTAATCTTTGTGACTGAAAACTGGACCTTAAAAGCATATAATTTGCTAAATGGATTCACTGGTGAGAATAATTCAATCTGTATATAACTGTCTATTTTGAAATGTGTACATACTCCTAATCACACTTTGGTGTTCATGGACAGAAAGTAACAAAACCTTTGATTAAATGAAAATATAAAATTATGGCAATTATTCAAGTTAATCTCAGTTTCCTCAAATTTATAAAAACATTCGATAATTCTAAAATTAAGCCCCAAGACAGTCATTATTTAACAACATATTTATTCAGAGTTGAAAAAAGATGAAAAGGTAAGAGATGAAGCAGGACACTGACGAGGACATGTACCTGCTGGCATTACTTGTAGAAGTGTATGCATTACTTGAGGTGGCTGCAGAGCTGAAAACACTGTCTAGTTCTGCCAGGGCTGCATACTTGTCTGAAGATGTACTTGACTGACTGGGAACTGAAACTACAGAGCCAACAGGAGCTTTACCTGTGGTCCCAAAGCCACTCCCCTGATCACCACCTGTGAACGAATACAACAAATTACACCAAATATTTAAAGTTATACTTTCAGCTTATCGACCACATTTGCTATGCAAAGCATGTAAATTTAAAACTGATTTGGAGCTAAGCGAGTAAACAGACAGGACTCTAAAGTCTTATCTAATAAATAATCTAGGAAATATTGGGGCAAAATTAGTTGGGATACCTACTACTGTGGTAAAGATAGAAATAATGCTTCTGTAAAAAACACTAAGACTCCATACCGATAGCACGTCTAGACTGTGCATAACAAATACATTCTCAAAAAGTGCTACTTAACATCTCTAAGACAGGTGCATTTTATCCAAGTGAACACATAAATTCATAAAACACTACACCCTGATGTGAACAATTTATTATTTCCATTTTCCCAGGGTTGTCCATAAAAAAAAAAAAATTAGAGACAGTAATAAAAGGAAATATGTACCGAGCACCAACTACTTGCCAGACACTGTTCTAAATGACTTATGTGCAATAACACCTACCACACAACTCTATGAGTTCAGCGGCATTTACTGCCCTCATTCTGGAGATGAGACAGCAGCCCCAGAGATGAGGACACAGAATCCAGTCCAGTCTGAAAGCAGTCCCTGCCGCTCCCCACTGCACTAGGCATTTTAAAGAGGTGAAAAACTAGCCCTGACACTTAAAAATATACTATAAAAATAATGGTTTATTTTCTTTTTAAATAAATACTAGATATTAATAAAAAACAGTTCCAAATAAATATATTATAGAAACTACCCAATAACTTTCCAGTCAGTTCTATTAATAACATTACTTAACCCCATATGGCCTTAGAATAATAAAGTATGCTTTCTAAGACAAAATTAAGTTTGTCAATTACTTTCTTTTAAAACTAGAAGTATACAACTTGTAGCTGATAAACTTCGGATCCGAAAAGTCATGAATATTTAAACAAAATTTCTATACAACAACAAAGAGAAGTATAGCATCCTCAAATTTTAACACATACAACCAAATATAAAGGACTGCTTAATATACACACGTGTATTTTTTTTTAAAGCGATTACCTTGGCCAGCACTGAAAATATTGTCCAAATTAGCAAGTGCCGCATATTTGTCTGCAGTCTGTAGACCAGCTTTATTCGTTGAAACTTTACTAACAGCTGATGCTGTTTGATGACTCTGGGAAGTATTGAAGGTTCCAAAATCAGCACTGGAGGATTTGGGGAAGTTATCAAAATGAGCAAAATTAGCATTTACTGATCCAGCACTGCCACCTGTAACAGAATAAACAAATCTCTTGAAATTTCTAGACATTTTCCAATATCCTTTGACAGATTATATGATCATTTCTTCCTAAATTAAGTGTCCTATAAGCAATCTTACATTCTTAAACATAATAACTGGCAAATAGCATTCAACTTGAATCACCTACACATGACCTTTTAAAATTTCCAAGGCTAGATTTTCAAAGGCCCTGGCAAAAGAAAGAGTCAAAAGATTCTACCTGCAATCATCTACCATGGAGTAAAGAATGTAATTCACAGGGGAGGGAGTAACTTCCTGCTAATGCGTTTGAGACTCAGTTACTTTATGACTGTTACTAGTTCTCCTTAAACAGACTCTGCAAACAAGATGCAAAGCGTCTTACACTTCAAGCTTTTCTAGCTCTAATGAAGACGCAGTTGAAATTGCAGGGTATAAATTTAAAATGTCTAAAATGCAGTATTTTGATTCAGAATTTCTTTAAAGGTGGTCTTGGAGCTTCAGACTTAATTTACTTGATAAGCCTTTATTTAATCCCACATAATACTTTACTGTACATCTAACACCATGATATCCTCAGTAAAATCATGCCTTGTTATGTACAGTTCAAGGAATAAATATTATAGTATAGAATATAAAAATAATTTAAACATCATAGCAGTTTTTGACTTTATAGAGCACAATTCACCTAAAGGTCACTATTGTATATATCCTGCTAAGATTTTAAAGTCTGTTCTGTAATATAAAGGCTTCTTAAGTACTACCAAAAGACTAAAGCCAATATATTTCATTCTATCTCTTGATCCTAACACTTTTAATACTGGTTCATTATGCCTACACATGAGTTTCAATAATCAAAACAGTACTGATATATACATGTAGTTACATATTAAAGTGATAGCAAAGTATACACAAATATTTTAAAAACAGAACACGTATATCTCTATTTTTAAAAAGCACTTTCACTTTTTAAAACATTTTAGAATAAATATGTACTGATAAAACTGCCCTTAGGAATTAAAACTCTAGTTGTTTTCAATTAAAACTATGTGAGTATTTAAAAGACTGATCTATTACAAGTAGTTGGTAAAGTATATACTAAAGCTTTCAATGTTTGTATGAAGAAATTTCCCATTATTAAAAAAATTATTAAGTCAACTAACTCTTATTACATACTACTGTGTTCTCTAAGTCTGAGCTTAGTAGTAGTGAATGGGGAGTAAAATTGAGTATTTTTAAATGATTTTTATTAAAAGATGATTAACAGTCTATAATTGAAAAACCCATAAAATATTGCATAAAACACAGAAATTAGTAAAAATTGCCTACTTGACATACAGAACTTACTGTTGGGAGCCTGCAGAGGAAAGGCTGAAGTAAATTCACCAAAACTGGAGCTAGATGAAAGCATTCTAAATGCTGAACAGCCAGAAATTATGTAAATGATGAAATTTAAAAAAAAAAAAAAAAAGAAAGAAAGAAAATTGAAAGAAAAAGCTTTAAGACAACACACACAGTCAAAGTTGAAAGAAAAGTAATCAGCCAAAGATCTAAACAAGGGTTCAATGAGTTTCTGAACACAATAGTTTATGGGAGAGTATTCAATGTTTAAAGACCAATTCCTGCACAGAAAACCATGTCCAAGTTTGATTAAAGTTATCCTTAAATGATCTACTCTTGATTAACATTATTTTCTCAAGCTTGTTGCCCTGAAAATTACTTATACTTTTAGTTCTATGGAAGCAATCAATTAGCTTCCTTTACTTAGTGGCTAAATCAGTATGTTCTGTGAACCCTAAAAACCTTCAGTACTTTAATTCCTCTGTTAATAAGAAGATGAAGGAGGATTCATGTGCAGGAAAAGGAGAAGAGATGTTGCGAGTCAGACAACATACCAGAGTTCAGAAAAACAAATGAGCACAGAAAAAAGGAATGGAGATTTCAGGTTTCCCCAGAGCTTTGTAAGACAGAACTATTTTAAAATCAGTAATTACAGAATTTAAGTTTAGAGTAATTTTCAAAACTGTATCTAGAGTTTTACTTTGTTTTTTAAAGGAAACACTGAAGCATAATGCTGGAGATGCTCTACCTGTGGTTTGGGGCTGAAAAGGAGAGTGACTTGCTGTGGGGAAACCTCCAAAATTACTCGAACCACTAGACTGTCCAAATGCATCAAAGTTTGCAAAATCTGCATTTGCAGAATTCTGAGCTGTAAATGGTAAGGAACAAATTATGTTAATGAATATAAAAACTATAAATGAAAAATATGACAAGTGATTTAAGAATTTTATGATAAGTTTCTACATCTCAAAACTCACTTTAAAAATTCATTTAGTAATCAGATTTTAAATCCTACCAATGTTTATTTACCCAATTTCAAACAATTTATTAAAGGGTATCCAGAAATTTTCAAAAACACTTTGTATAATAATAAATTTGTACACCATACCCTTGAGTGACTTCGGGAATAATACTACAAATGTGATTCTAGTAAAACTCTTAATTAAGAACATTAAATACATGAGTTTCAGTAAAGCAGACAGAAATTTAGAATACAGGATACATTCTGGAAAACTCATATTTAAAATGGTAATGAGTGATTCATCAGCTGGATGAATCTAAAATATTGATATAAAGGATGGTTTAATTACATTAATGTTCTTTTTGGTTGTTTTTTTTTTTGAAGTTCACAACTATGTCACACATATAAAAAGAAAAAGAAAACAAACATGAATGTATGACCAACTGCCAAATAAATCGAAGATATTCACATTCTATCAGAAGACTGCCATTTTCAAACACACTAAAATGTAAGAAATAGTGAGAACTAGTAAAATTATAACATAAGTGCACAAGACCAACTGATAATTCACACTGGTCATCAACCTAAGAGCAAAATTCTAGGTTTTCTCTAAATTATGTAACTAAGTAAAACAACTCAAGAGATTTTTTTTTTGAAGGCCAAAATATATGCTGGGTAAGATTTTTACATAGGATATGATGAGAATAAGAAGTTGAAGGTATGAGGGACAGGGAATGCTAAGTGGTGAGGATGAAAAGAATGTCCAAAATATGGAGAAAGGTGAAATGACATCAACATAGCAAAATCAGCCACTTTAAATCTAAATTTAGATTTGCAGGTAATTCTACTTCAAGGAAATAATCTTGCAAATAAGTATGGCTGTATACAATAGCTAAACAATACATTTTTTATAATGAAAAATTTAGAAGCTCATGTGGCCAGCAATGAGGGCTCGCTTAAATAGAGGGTGCCAAAAAAGTGTATACACATTTCCTTAAGAAAGGAAAAAACTTAAAAATTTAATATTCAATATATACTGATAACAAAAGATGAATACAAGTCACATTTGACTTCTGCAATTATAAGAGATGCTCTGAGTGGTCACCATCACATCCAGACACTTCTGATTATGGCAAACTACTGCCTGAGCAGCACTGACAGAGCAGAAGCAGCAGGACTCATTGCTGTGTGAGGCCTCCGGGGTCTTCCCTGGGCACACACACACAGGACCATGCGTCTCACACTCATCACGAATGCGTGCAATTGTTAGGCGTGTTGGAGCTTCTGTTCCATACTCACACCTCCACTGTCATTATACTTCCACAACGTTCTCGAATTTCAAATGCCACTTCAAAATTGTCTTGCGTTCCTCACACTGTGCTTCTGCCATTTTCTTTGACTGTCCTGCCTGTCGTATGGTGACACAGGCATTCATTTGATTAACACCATCTTTTGAGTGAACGTTATGCTACACATTGCTCCTGTAATTCAATTCAACTTCAAGAAGCAATAGACAGATAATATCTCTTAAAATGTGTATACTTTTTTTGGCACTCCAGTATATACTATGGAACAGCATATGATGGATATAATGCAACCATTAAAACTTCATGTAAAAAAATTCAATCCTAAACAAAAATGTTTATGACAAAATAAATAAGATAAACAGGTTATTAAATTTCAGATACAATGAATATATAGTGATATACAAGTGTTCTCCTTCAAAACAAACCAAAAAAAGTTACTAAACAAAATGTTTTTCCATTAACAAAGTAAAATACTACTGTAAGAAGAAAATCAGGAAGACGTATGGCATTTTATGTAATTACTGTTTTGAATACATCTGAAAGGGTACAACTGTAGGGGAGGAACTGTACCTGAAATAGACCCCCTTTTACTACATACCTGTGCCACTTCCCTTCTCCTGTACTCCCACCTAGTACTTCTGAAATGTGGGGTGCTGTCCCACACATCACTGTGTACACTTTTTTCTTGAAAACTTTTTAAAAACACGTTTGCCCTAGCTCTCAAACACTATACACAAGTACCTAACTTAAAAGGGTGCTTAATGCCTAACAATATAACATCTTTATTTTCTGGATACCCTGCAATCTTTTGTCATTATTTTTACTTAAAATTCAGTTTCCTTATTGGCTATTTTACTTTCACAAAAATAAATATAATAGAAGAAATACTAACATATAATAAAATAATGAATTTCCTGAAAAATACCTTCGAATATCTGTACAAGTTTAAATAATAAATCTAATACAAATTTAAACACAGTTACCATTTATTATTGCTGAGAACAACAGTAAGCAAGCACAGTTTAGTGCAAAGAGAACCTGGGATGATAATCAGAGAACTGCATTCTGATGTAGGCAACTGTATAGCTTTGGACAGGTCCCTTGACTCCTCTGGCTCTACCAGTTTCCTCACCAGCAAAATGCAATGATTCACTATAAATCTCTACTTGCAAATTCAACACTATAATTCTACAACTTAAGAGACAACGGAAATAAATTCTTTAAGAACTCTGAAATACCTTGCCAAAAAGAAAAAAATTCTACTAAAAGGCAAGTTTTTAAAGCCAAAATATATAATAGGCATAAAGATAATACAACCACAAACCAAATGCATAGAAACATAACGTAGGAAGTTCTCAAATTTATAGTGGGCTATATTTCAAAAGGTAAATTTCTAGTTGAGTAATTTAGTTATACATTTGAGAATTGAAATACATCTGTTTCTTGTAGAAAAGAGCTTACGTCTCTAAGCTAGTTTATTACTCATAACCTCAAACACATATAAATATGTAGCATATAACATATTCTACATTTACCTTATATTTAGAACATCATAGGAAGGAAAAACATGCCATTTAACATGTTTCAAACATAAGGAAAAAAACCAATTCAATACAATCCACTTTGTTAGTCTAGTCTATCTGATCACATTTATATTTTCTAAGTGTTTTCCAACTAGAGCATCAAACACATTAATCAAGGATCTACTCACTTTGTATGGCTTTGTAATCTTTCTATCAGTTTTTATTTGTAGACACTATATCTATATCCATTGTCTTCCAACAATTGGTTATACTAACTTAAAATTTCTAAGTGCTATAGAATGAAGCTTTGGTAAACATAACTTTGAAAATTAAGCACTAATAAATTCAGTAATTACAAAAATTACTATCTGTAACCTTAAGTAATCACTACAAAAAGAAACTCACACTAAACAGAATGTGATGAAGTAATAAAGTTGTGTTTTAACTAATCTTATTTTAAAAGTACAAAACAGTCAACTAAGTTTAGAACTTAAGGCACCAAGTTAATGAGCCTAAATCTTGCTGAGAGCGGTTTCCTCTTCAATGAAAACAGGTACTCATGAGAAAGGAAGATACAGAGACCAGAGGATGGAAACTAACAGCCCTCATCATATACACTTTGTTTCACCTATACAATATTTTAAGTGTTTTCCATCAATTCCCAATATTTAAAAAGAGAATATGTCATATTAAATAAACAAAATTTCTTGCTTTTCTTAAAAGAAAATTAATATATTTAATAATCCTGAACCTGTATTTCCATGTGGCAAAAGGGGATTAGAAAACCCTTCTTTAAAAAGGGCACCGTGGTTCCTTCCACAATGCATTTCATTACTTATCTGTGTTAGTTGGATGGCAAGGCAATTGAGTTTGACGTCCCTAGTAATAAGGTGTGACAAAAATTAATTACAGTTTACAGTTCGTAGGTTTTGTGATACGTTTATTACCAGGCAAAATAACTATTATATTCTGTAGGTAAACTATGTTTCTAACTTGCATGCATATTTTTGTAGAAAATGACAAAGTTTTTTAAAATAAGTACTTCAGCTGATAAATGAAGGAATGATGAATTAGGATGTCACAATTTTGCCTAATGGGTCCTGGCATTGGGCATTAACAGCTAACATTACAAAAACAGACAATCAAAATTATGCGCCTCTCAGTCCCTAACCTAACTAAGCAGGCTTGCCTCTTCTGCCACCACTCCCTCTCCAAAAGAAACAAAACAAAAAACCTGTAATGCAGGCATGCCTACCCTGTAGCACAGGAGGGCTTTCAATGTGGCCCAACACAAATTCATAAAACATAATGAGATTTTTTTGCAACCTTTTTTTTTTTTTTTTTTAGCTCATCAGCTACCATTAGTGTGAGTGTATTTTGTGTGTGGCCATGGGCAGCCAGAAGGTTGGGCATCGCTGCTCTAACCGATCAAGTCTCTATCAATGCACAGGCAACACGGGATTGGAACCTGACGCCGGAGCCCACTGTGGTGCAATCAACAAATTCACACTGCTTAAAACTGAACAGGACAAATAACCTAGTTTCTTCAACAAATTCAGAGGAGGAAAAAGGATGGAGGAAGCATTTCTATAGACTAAGAGACATATTTCACAACTGCGACGTGTAGGCCTTCTTTGAAACCCAATTTGAATAAATTGTGTGTGTGTTTGAACTGTACTGGAAATTTGAATACTAAGGAATTGTTATTATTACTATTATTCAGGGAGTGGTAATACTACCATACTCATATTTAAAAAAGAAAGGCCTTTTTTATAAAATGTATGAAATAGGTATTTAAGGATAAACTAGTATGTTTAAAATTTGCATCAAAATGAGTGGAAGAAATGAGGAGAATGAGAAATGAAACTAGGTTAGCCTTGAGTGACGAGTACATGAAGGTTTTATTTACCTAGTCACTTCTGAATATTTGAAATTGTTCCTATCAAACAGTAAAAAAACATTTAAAACCCTTTATCCATTTTTCAATGGAAAGAGGTAATGTCATTATCTGATATAACGTACAGTCTCTTTTGTGATTAAAAAGTACCCGGGTTACATGGTTATATATTACAGCTCAACAGCTAAGAGGGACCAAACATTCTCAACAGAATGGTTACTGGCACTTAAAAACAATAGCTGGTTTTTGGTGTTTTATATACATCTCTGGTGAAAACTCTGAAGAAAAAACATTTACCTGCATGACTGTTGAAATGTGCAAAGTTAGCAAAATTGGCTGTAGCTGTTGACTGAGGAGCTGGAGCAGCAAATATGTCTGAGCCAAGATCACTTAACAGGTCAAACTGCTTCTTCTCCTGCTGCTGTCCTTGAGAGCGACCTACAACAGGGGACTATAACCCATGGATTAGCTATAGTTTCCAGTCACATCTACTCAATTGCTGTAACACTATTCCCAACTCACCAAGCTTAAAACACAGTTTAAGGATTATGTAATCTTTTATTTATAGTTTTGAGTACTTTGATATTTTTTGAAACGCATCAATTTTCAACATGTATTCCCAAGCTATCTCTCAATTTTAAGTAGAGAGTCTAAAGCAAAGAAATAATAATTACAACAGCTGTTATACCTCATGACACAAGATGGACTTCCTGCTAGGAGAGCACAATAAGCTTTCACAGAACATATTCTGTATGCAGACGAGATGTGACAATTAAGTTCACAAACTCAGCCTAGAAAAAGTGCTACATACACCTCACTGCTGAGTATCACTACAGTCACCTCTGACATACTCCCCCCTTTGGGAAGCTATGCACCTATGCCAGCACCTAGTCCACCCTTCAAAGTAATTTTGGAACTCTTTTTCTGGAATGGGCATCAGAGCTGTTATCGTCCTTGGCAAGGTTATGACACCTTACTGAGTTGTTTGTACTGTGCTGCCAATGTAAATACGTGGTGGCAAGTTCACCAACTTAATTGTCAGATTTTGGGGACGGCAATGGCCATTCCAGAAAAAGAGTTACAAAAGTGCCTGGAAGGGTAAACCGGGCGTTGGTGCACAGCTTCCCAAGGCGAGTACTTTGAAGTGACTGTAGTGATATTCAACAAAGAAGTATATAGCACTTTTTCTAGGATGAGTGCAGGAAAATAACTATCCGACCACATAGGAAGAATTACAATATAATGGCTTAACTGTGCTCTTCATTTTTCACTCAAACCTTTTATGAAAACTGAGTAATTTATCCAGATGCCCCTGTATGCATTATTTAAAAGAGCAGATTTAATTCAAATAGTACCATTCCTGAGAATCATTAAGTAGCGTAGACGTTGTAATGTCACACAATAACAGATTTTTTACAGTTCAGTCAACTTTAATAAAGTACAAATTTTAGGTGACAACGAAGACCTAAGTCTATTCCAGTTTTTAGAATAAGGTATATAATGCAAAGCCACCTGTGTTTCCATGATAAACATGCCTTACAGTCAGGTTTGGGTGAAAATTCTGCTGCTTGAGAAATCCTTTCCAAGTACATCACAGAGGCTATATTGTTCTAACTCGGATGGTTACCATAGATTTATGTTTTACTAACTGTATGTTATATGACAGACAGCTATTGCAACACTCCTGTACATCTTTACAAAGCTGTGAAGAATTCAGAGAAACTCCTATTAGCAATAGCAAAGGAGCAAATATATACTCATTCCAACCACTTAACCAACAATCTTTTAGTGTATTACAGACATCAGTATGTGACACTACTGGCATAAGAGGTTATGCAACTGTCTTAAGGAACTCTCAAATGCATGATGCTCGGTCCTCCTTGAGTAGAAGTCCCTACACAGACTGGCCTACTCACCTGACTAGGTGTGCCCTTATTTAAGTGCAATGCTGGTGCTGAATCTCCTAAAAGAGATTTCAAAGGTTTGACCTCAGGCGTGCTGCTCGTGCTGCTGGCAGAGGACCCTGAAATAGAGGCATGAACTGACGCCACCACTTTGGCCTGTTCTGGTGGGACGTACCTAAAACATATGAAAAGTTGAACTGGCAGTTAACTAAGAAAAACACAGGGAATACTATACTCAAAAATGATAACCTTAACTCTAATTTTGTACATGACTATTGATATTACTCTTATTTGAAAACCCTCTTAGAATTGACAGCTGGAGAGTACACTTAAGTGCAACACTTAGAGGAAGGGTAATAAAGACTAGTGCAGAACCTTTTTCAATTATTTACTTAGTTTTTCTAAGATAAATACAATAAATAACTGCTATTTTTTTTTTAAACAGAGGACTTATCATGATGAAGTTAATACTATATTTTAATTTTAAACACCAAAATATCCTAAGATCATAATTAACATTTGGGAACAGAGCAGGGGAAGGAAAACATTTATTATTATATTACAGTTAACAGCCTAAAATAAAAAAGCCTATTACAAACCTACCAGAATAAGATCAACAGCCCAATTTTTAAATGGACAAAAGCAATTCACAAAGGGAAACACAGCCAGCCAACTATGTAACCTCTGTAATTGTAACCTAATTAATTCCCATTTGATGTGAGTGTAAATGTTAAAAGTTTTGTTACTATCTATTAAAATACAAACTTGAGTATGCTCTGGGCTACATGCATGTTACCACAGCACTCTTAAACCTGTTTAATATACTACTACACAGCTACACAAGTGACACAGAAAGACGGCTGTATTACTGTATGGGTCTTTCAGGTTTGATCCTAGTCATGTAAATATAGGATTCATGGGAGGAAAAGAATAAAGGAAGGAAAGAAAGGCAGTAAGAATATAATGCCCAAGTGTTGGCAATGCTGATCTCTAGAGCCAGGACTATGAGAGAGCTTTTGCCCTACCCTTCCCACCCCTCCCACCCACCCATAACAAGCAGGTACAGAAAGCAGGAAAATGGAATGGTTAAGAGTGCCTATCCACTCCCCAGACACAGTTCAAACCCAGCGCCCCTTCTCAACACCTGTGAAACCTAAGGCAAACTACTTAACTCTTTGCATCTCTGACTGTTCATCTACAAAATGAAGGTATGGTTGTTGTGAGGTATAAGTGAGTTAACATTTTTGTAAAGTACTTAGAACAGTTCCTGGTACAGGTGTTAGCTATTATCAAATTATATACTAATCAAATAATGAAACTGCTTTGTTATTTCCAGTAAACGAGAGGTGATGGAATGAGAACGACTGCAGGAAGTTACGCTTTCCCTAAGATGGCATATCACTGATAATATAAATTTTTGAGTACGGCCACATCTTTCCAAAAGATAAAACCAGGTAATAGTATTTGGTTCAAAAGATTCATCGGACTCAAAGTAAGCTAAGCTTGGATAACGTAGGAAGTAAGTTTCAGAACAGTCAAAGGAACAATTTCAAAACCCCCATAGATGGCAACAGCATCGCTGTTCGAAGTATCGTTGCCCATAGTAAAGGTTTTGAGGGACTCTGCACCTGAACACTTCTCAGGCCACGCTGAAACCCGCTGCACTGCTCTCCAGTTACACAGCTACACATCAAAAGCATGAGGAGCGTGGGTTCCAAACGCACAGGTCCTGGCCCTCCTGAATGCTGGTCACTCCCTTTTCCCACTTGCCAATTAGAGTTTATATTTGTTGCTACTCTTGTTACTACTGTTCTGTTTCTCAGGGCAGAAAAAAATAACACGAATTATAGCTATTTAATATTTAGTTATTTGGGTTATGGTGTGAATAAATTTTATTATTGTTTACTACTACTATTACTATTGCTATTATTATTATATATGTGGGGGAGATTGGCTTTAATTCTATCAACTCTTACTTACACACTTTTCTCTCTTGCTAATTGAAGCTAAACTATTTAAAACCCCACCTAAGTTCTATTCAAACTAATGTTCAGAGTTGGTTGGGAAAATAAAAAATTAGTCTAGGCTATAGAGGAAGAAAAGTCTTAACTACAGGTCTAGGGAATTAAGAACTAAAATGATCAAAGGATAATTACATACTGCACTTTAAGAAAATGGTTTATGATACCATGATTTTACTGTCACCCCAGATCTTTTAAAATTTTCCTCTCCCCTGAACTAAAATTTTACTGGTATGTTTTTATCTACATTCACATCTAGTGTGTCCAGTGCTGCTGAATATAGCCCTGGCTAACCCTGACTTCCAAAAAGCAGTCTCCTCTCAAGAACAGTAAGAATACAAAGTTTGCAGAGCATAAAAACCAGAGTTACTTTTTTCTAATGTACTTGATGAATGAAGGGAGAGATATCTCACCCATAAGCCACAGCAAGTGTTCCCTTTGGACCAAAACAGGCTCTTGACTAAATTATTTTCTGGGTTAAAATATAGCTTCTCAGGAAAACAATAAACCATTTATTTTCCATTATCTATCCCCTCTTTTTGTGACTCTCTCTCTCATCTTCTTATCCCCCCAAGAAGGAAATACACACTGTTGAATATTGATAAATAACCAAGAGTTCACTGTTAATGAGTCTTAGTAAAATTGACTTAAATTGTGCTCATACAGCTAAAAATTAGGAGCCCAGATTGGTTAAACAGTAGCTCTAAGGACACATTACTCCCTGCTCTGCTTTAAAGGGCTTACTAGCCATATGTCCAACCTATTTTCTTTCTGAAGATTAACACCTGAGGGATTTAGGTAAAGAACTATAAATGCCCCTTTCTTAACTAGGCTGCAAAATGACTTCTTGGGTAGGAACTGAGGGACATTTAGAGCAAAGACTTTCTGCAAGACGTTAAGCGGACGGGCTGCAAGCAGACTACCTGAGATGAGAGCTTTAGCATAGTGCCTAGTATACAGAGGACACTAACTAAATACCTGCTAAATGCATGAAGACTTTAGGAAGGGAGGCTTTATAAGACTAAAAATGTCTAGACAAACTAATAGGACTGGGAAAAGATGGGAAGGAAGACTCCCTAACTTTCCAAAAAAAAAAAAAAAAAAAAAAAAAGTGTAGGAGGCCTGGCAATTGTAAGGAACAGGCTGCTGTTAGGCACAGATGAGTTAATACGAAATCAAAGTAAAGGTTTTAGGAACCAAATCCAATAAAAAGCCCAAGTATAATGGGTATCTACCTACCTACATACCTACCTGCCTAGCTATTTCCTCCCTCCCTCCCTCCCGCCCTATGTCAGACTAATCTTACCTGTAATTAATGTGGTTCTGGGAGCCTGTGCTCTAAATGCAAACTATTCACTCACCATCTTTTCTTTTCATACTTTTCTTGTAGGAACTCTTTCACTTTTTGTGGATCCCTGAAGTCTGGAATTGCCGAAGATCTATCATCAAATAATCCTAGCCAAATCTGTTTACAGACCTTTGGAAAGAATTAAAAAAAAAAAAAAAAAGTGTTAAAAATCAACAACTTCACTTAATGAAATGTTAAGGGAAAATTATGATTCAGAAAACTAACCTACTTAATTGTAATACTTCTTTCAATGAGGATACTTATCACAATGAAAAATGAAGATGCAACAAATAAACTAAATTTATTTAAATACATAAATACATAAATATTTACAGTATACAGAAAAATCTTGGCAATAGCATCATAAAGAACAGCACCTCACAGGGAAACAAATAGTGAAATGAGATTTGAGAGGACCTGGGAATTTTTGGTCCTGGGACAATCATAAACTGTAACTCATTAACAAAGTCACGTAACCTTTATGAATCTCAGTTCCCTCAGCCCACAAAACAGAAGAACTAGGTCAGAAACAATTTCACAGAACTTCGACAAGTTTAAAAATCAACCAAAAATTACCAGAGTGATAAACAATTTGTTATTAAAGTGTAACTATAGTAACAAAAATATAAGGCAGATACAACTCTATCTTTATAGTTCCCTCCTATTCCTTTTTCTCCCAATAACCAGAAAATGAGAGTCTTTTAACTTTTTAGACAAAAATCAAAGAAATGAAATGATGTACAACTCAAATAGAACACAGAGAGCATACAGAGAATAAAAAAAATTGATAAAGTGATCTTCGTCAAAATTTAAAAGTTACTGGTCTTCACGAAACTTAAAAGGTAAGCTGCCAACTGATAAAAAGTACCTGCAAAACATAAGAACTTGGAAAAACTTGAATCCAGAATATATAAAGAATTCTTAAAACTCAATTATAATAGACAGAGTCTTTTGAGTGGGCAAAAACTTGACAGACACTTTGCCAAATAAGCAGCCCAACCAACATCATCAGCCACACGGAAAACGAAAATTAAAACAACACTGAGATCCTACTACATAACCACAGATACCACAGAATGGCTAAAAATACGACTGACCAGCTCATGTATTAGTGAGAATGTGGAACAACTGGAACTCTCAAGAATGTAAAATGGTACAACCACTTTGGAATACTTGGCAGTCTCTTAAAAGCTAAGCATACAGCTACCATATGACCCTGTCATTCCATTTCTAAGTGTCTACCCAAGAAAACTAAAAGTACCTGTCCATATTCAGATTTGTATACAAATGTGGAAAGGAGCTTTATTGACAATAACTCCAAACTGGAAACAACCCAAACGTCCATCACCAACAGGTAAATAGATAAATTCTGGAATATTCATAGGCAATGAAAAAGAACAATCAATACAAGCAACTACATGAATAAACCTCAAGGTAATTATGCTGATTGAGAAGTCAGACACCCACTCCCAAAAGTATATACTGTATGATTCCATTCATTTAAAGTTTTAGAAAATGTAAACTCATCTATAGTAATGGAAAGCAGATCAATGAATGCATTACAAAGGGACATAAAAATAATCTTAGGGATGATGAAAATGTATGCCATCTTCCTATTGTAATAATGGCTTCACATGTCAAAACTTGTATTAGACACTTTAAATCTGTACAAGTTACTCTAATTATTCTCAGCAGAGCTAAAAATACAAGTCAACAAGTTTTCAGAGTTATAACATTGAAAAGAACACAGTATTTAGCTTCAAAAAGCCTGACAAAGAGCTGAGAAACCAGAGAAGGACAAACAGCATCCTTCTCAATCTTATTTGCTCACTGAAGTGGGTGAGAGGAAGTAAGAGGAAGGACAGGAAAAAGGACTCACCCCTCTCCTCTCCTATCATGCACCCAAAGCATGTTTCAAAACATTTCTGGTGGTTCCCTCCTACTCCAGGCTCAGTACAGATATTATCAAGTCATTACAGCAATAACAGCTGGCACATGTGAGGCCTAGGCTAAGACTCAACCTCATTATAAAAACATTTCAGAGGCAAAGCCAGAAAAGTGCAGACACCCAGGAATGGTAATGCAACTTACCACCAGAAATACTATAAACCTCGCAGAGGCCCAGCTTCTCCAATAAATATCTAGCTATTTAAAAAGAACCACATGGGATTGTCCTTAGGCAGAACCCTAACTAATGATTCTCCCAAAATGTAATTTTAAAAGATTCTGTGGCTTTACAATTATATTCATAAAGGGAAAATTGGAAGTTTCTAATTCTTCTATTTAAAAAATTCCCAAACAAGAAAACAAGAGACATGGTTATCATTTGACCAAAGCCAAAGTATTATTAACTGTAATTGACAGAATTATTAATAGTTCAGGATTCTAAATGCCAAAACCCCTATTAACTACCAGACAAAAAGAAGACGGGATGAAGACAAGACAGTACAGTTCATAAAGTTACTGTGGTGGCACGTTTCACAGTAATACAAAGCAATAGAGTGCCTGATGTAACTTTATACTCATAGATGTTTGGCATTAGCAGCCTGTAGGATTCACTCAAAATTCTGTACTAACTGCAGGTAGTTCTGCTCCTGCTCTTGGACAGGCCAAACTGCTAGGGAAAATGATTAAAACTAGCTGCCTGCAACCACTTCAAATTAATGCTATTTCACTATCAAAGTTCCGTGACGTTCTTAGCTCTTACTTCTGACTATATTAGCCCACAATGGCTGTTTACCATGTTGCTCCAAATCCTAACATACCTGCCACTCTTGGCAGCTAATTCTTACTCAAGTAAAGTGGCTCTACAAATAGAATTCCCCAATTCCCTGGACTGGCAGTATCTGTTCCTAAGAACTTGTAATGCAAAATTTCAGGAGCCACCCAAGGCCTAGGAAATCAGAACCTCTGGAGGTGGTACCCAGCAATCTGTATTTCAGCAAGCCGTCCAGGTGACTGTGAAATAGGTCAAAGTCTGAAAACCAATGCTTTAGTAAAATCTAAGACACCACATGGAAACTTCCTTTCCATAAATAACAAGAGTTATCAGAAAAAATCCAGCCATAAATGCCTCTATTTTTCATACTACATGGCTGGATACTTTCTAGACAGCCGTTGTGTATACTATATATAGAGCTTTCAACACTTGTCCAATTTACTTCTGACTGAATCATTTAACAGAGACAGTGGTCCAGCGACGCTTCTGGGGTAATGTCAGTATCTGTATCTCCTTGCGACCCATTCACATTTTAGTCTGTCCCCACCATTCCACTAAAGTTGCTCTTTCATGTTTGTAGATTTGCTGACAGGAAAATATCGAGTTCTCTTTTCTGTTTTTTTTGTTAGCTTTTTTGTTTTAGTAGAATAATAAACACCATCAACTGAAAGGGGAGGGCTTTTCAAAGTTAAAGGAGAATGGGGGAGTGAACTAATAACTAAAACTGCAGGCAGTCCTGAGAACTTGTGCCATGTATATTTAAGATGCAACTAGTCAGAATGGGTGGGTGTTTACCTCCAGCCTCATCTGGCTGTTTAGGTATGAAGCTGGTAGAGTGTTGGCTTTAATCAAGTAAAATACTACAGAAGTTAAAAAGTGGTTTAAAAAGTCCATGGACTCTAAGCTAGGTTAAGAAAAACACACAATGAGGATGATGGACAACACACAATGAGGAAGAAGTTTAGCTTCAGTGGACTGGAGGTCCTGAAAGTTGTCCTAAAATTGCTGGAGTTATAAAAATTAGAAGGAATGAGCAGGGAAGAGAAGGAGAAGTGACAGAGAACAGGATGCCTGAACTTGAAATCTAAGAGGTGACACAGTTTTGATAAATAAAGTCTAAAATAGGATGAAACAGCACTGGAGCTAAGAGGTCAGGGAATTCAGAAAGCTGAATTATCCATTATTATGATAATCCTATGGATTACCTATGTGGATGCTGTGACTGGCAGAAATGATTAAAAAATTACACATATGTAACACATTAAAATCTATAATGAGGAGGGGAGCTGACTGGTGTGACTGCAACGAGATACAGAAAGTGATGGAAACTACTGACTTGAGGAGCATGGGGCTGGGAGACTAGAACCACCACTGAAGAGCAAGAATGATATCTAGAAGCCAACATCTGAAAGGGCTGCATACATGATGGAATTCACTGTGACGGTCTCTTTGGGGGAGGTGGATAGCCACTTCTAAGTATAGAACACGGCAGAGTGGTCATGGTAGTTATAAGCCTACACTAGGGAACCAGACTGCTTGAGTTTGAATTCCATCTCTATTTAATAATAGAACCCACGCTTCCTAGGAATGTTGGAAGGAATAAATGAGTTAGTACATGTCTTGCACTCAGAATAGGCACATATAATGAACTTTACTAGGGTTCGGTATTATTACTTTGGGCCTGGTCACATGCAGTGAGTTATGGAGTAATGAGGTAAGCCAGGACTGGGAAGTGGTGGGGGGTCTCACTTCCCTGTGTTTCTGGGTGGCCCAACAATGTTTGTCACATATACGTTTTTTCTCCTCCACTTGTGAATTTCCTACTTTCCTTCAGAAATTCTAGGCCCCTGTTCCTCTTTTGTCCTTTGCTCCAGAATGGCATATAAGCCTCAACTGCCCAATGAGTTTCAGGTCTCAAGTTCTACGGCACTCCTGCCTGTACATCCACGATAAACGTTGGACATTTTCTTCTGTTAATGTGTCTCATGTTAATTTGATTACTAACCTAGTCAGAAGAAATGGGAGGACAATTATTTTTTGCGCCCCACAACTGTATGGTATATTCCACTTAAAATTTGAATTTATAAAGTGGTACTAGCAAGAGCTAGATCATATGCAACGGAGTCACCAAAAACAGGCACACACAGCCTGCATGCAGATCACTAAGAAACCAGAGTCTTTGTGAACCAGAAACAGAAATGGGTATGTGAAGGATCATCAGATTTATGAAATATCAAATCCAATTTAATCCTGGTGGGTTTTTTTTTTGTTGTTTTTTTGTTTTTTTAATTTAAGCACAAACTACCTTATAATGGCTTCCTCAGCATAAGAATCAAACTCTTCATCAAGGCCTATTTCAGCCCCACAGGATTCTAATCTCTGATTAACTCTACAAACTTATCTTGTATCATCATTCTTTCCAGCCACACAGGCCATCTCAGAAAGTCTTCCCTAACCAACCAATCCAAAGGGGCAACACCCCCAAACCAAACCTCAGATACAAATGATCACAACATATTATTTATTTTCACACCTGATTCATCTTACAATTTCTAAATGTAAATTTCATGAGGCAGGAGCCTCTCTCTCCAATTGACCATTCTGTATTCTCAGTGCCTGACAGAGGAGACACTAAATAAACATTTGGTGCATTAGCAAAAGCAGCTTCCTAACAGCCCTAAAATCTAAGAAATTACCTTTTTATCCCTTTGTTCCATCTAAAATATCTGAGGGTTGTCTGGAAAGCATCCAGCCATGTCACCGTTCTCATTAGATTGACAATGGCTGGATGTTTTCCGGACAGCCCTCGTACATGCTGACCTAGAATATTTAGCAAAAGTAATAAATTAACTGACCTAAATTTTCATCACACTTAAGGCCAGAGGTTCAATCTGGCCAAGGGCCTGTGTTTGTGCTAAAATTTAATACCCATTTGGTTATCTACCGTGTGTGGCTGCTTTGTTGGGTAGTGGCAACTGACGCTGTATGGTCCAAAGCCTAATAGTTACTACCTGACTCTTGACAGAGAAAGCTGGCAGACCCCTGACTTACCTGCAACAGCAGGCTTACTATGATACCATCCCAACATCCAAGAGTAGTATAACAACAATTTAAATAGGAGAATAAATAAAAGCCTGTTTTGGAGGCTGGTTTTATAATGTGCATGGGAAATAGCAGAAAGATAAGCATAAAATGAAAGAAAGCTTTCCCTGGAGGAAAAACTTTCCAAGAGTAGGGACTATCTAAGGGCCAATTTATTCCCTTGAGAATAATGGAGAAAAAGTACCAGAGTAATACGTTTCAAGAGAAGAATAATAGGTATTTGACACTTCTTTTCTAACTGGTAAGTACAAAGAAACAGAAAAGATAAAGGAAGCAAATATTTAGAACAGTAGACAGAAATTAAATGCAGTGGAAATAATATAACTTACTTGCAAGTGTCTGTGGGTTGTAAGAGAGAACACCAGCTCTAATTCAGACACCTACTGTGGAGACTTAGTAAAAGGCAGTCTATATAACTCAGAGAACCTTCCCATGCCTTATTTCATTTACTGTCTCTAATGTCAGACAGAATTATGTTACAGTTAGGTTGCAAAGAACCAAACCCCAGTCACACGAGGTCAGATAAAACAAGTTTACAGAAAGCATATAGCAATGCTTCAAGAAAATAAGATAAAACCTTTATGGGAATCTGGGTTGCAAACAGGAAGCCATCTGGGTCCTAGGTGGTCTAAGTATGTTTCCTAGCCTTCTCTCCCCACTACCCAAACAGTGTCCATCATATTTGCTACTCATACTATGTCTAATCCCTGCTCTTGCTATCTTAGTATAAATTTTTAGTTTTTTAGACTGCACATGGCCCAGCTACACACTGCCTTTTCCATTCAAGTGATTCATCATTTGACTCTAGCCTCTGTGAGACTTAACTCAATTGCTTAAGAGAAGATCTGATTAGTCACTGACTCCCAGGGTTAAGTGTCCATTCTTGGTCCAATCAGCTGTGTGTTTTGTGTTTGTGGTTTTCCGAGGGCAGGGAGCCCTTCCCTCTTTCTTCTTTCAGCAAGGAGCATGAGCTTATTAGTAAGCAAGCACCTTCCAACCATAAACACACACATTTATCCATGAATGTGCTTTGCAAATTACAAACAGCCTTATAAATATCAATATTTGTTTCAGTTTTGAAGTCACAGTAGTTTCAAGAAAAATTATCAATGCCCTATTTTCTCAAACTAAGATGACATGTAAATTACTCTGTATGGATAAAAAACAATTGGTCTGCCTTTTATTTGTTTGCTGTCTGTAACAAGTTTCCACATTTTAGCTGGTTACATTTATCAATTTTTACATTCTGATTTTTTCTACTGCTTTTAGTCTATAAAGTCTTCAAACACTTAAATGTTAAATACATAGTCAGCTATATTTTCCACTAATTTTTATGGTAATCACTTCTGTTTTTTTATTGTCCATCCCCAAGTGTACAAGGGCTGGCTGGGGAAAAAAAAACCAAAACAGCCATAAATGCCTCTACTTTTCCCATTACATGGCTGGATACTTTCCGGACAGCCCTCATATCCATCCTTAAACACTATGTTTGACCTGTTTTTAAGTTATGAAATAATGTTTTACAGAAAAGTTCCAAGTATAGTACAAAGAAGTCCCATATACTCTCTACTCAGTCTCTAATGTTAACATTTGCTTTATCATTCTCTCAAGATAGATAAAAAATTTTCCAAACCATTTAAAGACATGAAACTTTACCCATAAATGTGTATCTCCTAAAAGTAAGAACACTGTTTTATATAATCCGTTAAATTATCAAAAACAGAAAAACCAACTTTTTAGATTATTAATTAATCCACAGACTAGCCAATTATCTTAATAATGTCCTTTACAACAAAAGGAAATAGTTCTCCTAGTACAGAATCTGTAATGGTCTTGTCTCCTGACTATCACTTCATCTGGAACAGTTCCATAATCTTATCTCTGTCTTTTGTGACCTTGGCATCCTGGAAGTGTACAGGCTAGTTATCTTGTACTATGTTCCTTAATTTAGGTTTCCTCATGATTAAATTCATGTTATGCATTTTGGGATAAAACCACTTAAGTGATGTTGTAGCTTCCTCAGTGTGTTATATCAGGAGGTACATGATGTTCATTTGTTCCATTCCTGGTGATGTCAACTTTGATTACTTGTTAAAGTTACACATGCCAGACTTCTCCATTGTCAAGTCACTATTTTTCCCTTTGGGATTAACAAGTATCTTGCAGGGAAATACCTTGAAACTATTTTCTATATTTTTATGTTCTTCCTTTAAGGCTTTAAAATTTTAACTCTAAAATTTTTCTGAAATTTATTTTGGTATACCGTGACAGTTAACATTCTAAATGACTATTTATTGAATAACCACTTCTTCCCACACTGGACTGCTGAACTTCACTTATTTTTATAATAATATCATACACACATTTAATACATATAAAAATTTAAAAAGTGTATCTCAATATCTAGTCCACAGATCTGTGCCTCTTGTACTATTTTCAGACTGTAATTACAAGTTTATATTGTACATTATTGCCTATACAGATATATTTAGTCTAAGTAGAGCCAATCCTATTTACTGTTTGTCTTACAAAAATTCTTCCCTGCTAGTTTTATATCTTTGTTCTTTTGAATGAACTTTAGGATCATTTCCTAAAAAGAAAAAGAAAATTCTCACCAGTGTTTTGGTTCCAATAGTTCTAAACGTAATCTGTGAAGCCTCTTAAAGCAAAGCATTCTCATTCCCAAAGACAGTATGAATCTGACAAACAAGCTTGCCAAGAAGGAAAAATTAACCAAAGGTTTATGTTTCTCTCTTGCCACAGAGTAAGTTTTACATTTTTTACATTTTCCAGAATACAACTAGAACAAATGAGGAGCGGAGCAAGGGAAGAGAATGGGCAAGCTGGTGTAAGCAGATTTCCTGTAGAAATAAATCTTAAAAACAAACTTTTATTTACTTGTCTTGATACGAAGTAAGAACTGTTTGTAGATTATCAATATTTTAGGGACAGCATCAATACCAGCATGCCACCTCTAACATGAACACTACTCATTCATCGTTTAGGAAGGTCAATGATAGTGATGAATCTGTACTGACATGCTATTGTCTGGTTGCCCTGGTGACTAAAGGCATGCATTTGCCAGGCAGCTGACTAAGTTGGGAATACAGCCTTTTGGACAGGAAACAGACTAACTGGCCTAAATGTGAAACGAGCCTCAAACGCAAACCTCATTTGTACCATATTCTATGTCAATCAATCATAAGGAAAAGAAATATGTAGTTTTCTTTGAACATTTGCAAATATAGGGGTGGCTCATAGGTTAATTTAAAAAAAAGAAAAAGAAATGTGCAGTCAAAGGTGTTCTGGGTAAAAATGAGATCTGCAGAAGAGGTAAGTCTTAAGTAGGTTTCCAAAACAGATTATCTCATTGTCCAAAGGGGACAATATGAGCATTAGTAAGAATAATGCAAATGACTGAAACATTGCAAATAATTAATTTCATAATCACAGAAAGAAAAAACCCTAATACTTGGAAGATGCTATGGAATTCATTATTCTGCAAAGTTAAATACTGAGGACAACAAATGGATTTATTTATGTGTACTACATCTACTGACATTTCTTAAGAATGTATTTAGGGGGAGTTCCCTGATGGTGTAGCGGCTAAGGCTTCGGCGCTGGCGCTGTCGGTGCTGCGGCCTGGGTTCGATTCCCGGTCAGGGAGCTACCCACATACCAAACAGCAAAAAAAAAAAAAAAAAAAAAAAAAAAAAAAAAAAAAAAAAAAAAAAAAAAAAAAAAAAAAAAAAAAAAAAAAAAAAAAAAAAAAAAAAAAAAAAAAAAAAAAAAAAAAAAAAAAAAAAAAAAAAAAAAGAATGTATTTAGGAATAACAATAAAACTATTTTAAGTTAATATAAATATCTTTTACATAAAAAAATAGCTATACTTTCTAAAACAAAATTAATAACTGACTGAAAAAAGGCACCATTTTACATTTTTGTAAATTTCGTCAATATCTAGTTAAAGACAAGACAGCTGATTTCTCAATACTTATGCATTTTTGTTATGTCGCCTCTAGAAAACATTGTACACTCATGAAAATGGGAGTAAAAACAGCAAATCTAGTCTTAGAATTATTATTAACATGTTTTTTACCTTACGGAACCCCTGAAAATGTCTCAAGTATCCCCCACAGGTTCCCAGACTACACTTGGACAAAAACGACTAAATTAGACTATCACCATTTTACAAACCCTAATTAATGACTGCAGGCATAGAGTTATTTAGTATCAGCAGGTAACATAATGACCGCCTCACCAAAATGTCTCTCCATAAAAGCACACACACCACCCAACCTGTGAAAGAGTGGTTCTTCCTTTTCCCCAAATTAAATGTGAATCTTAAGAAGCTACTAAATCCAACTATCAATTTCCAGGTAAGTAAGATAGCAGAGGAACACTGACACCACATGCAAAGAATCAGGAAAGTCCAGATGGTGGGAAACCAATGAACAAATGATTGGGCTCAGAGAGAGGAAGAGGGAGAAGGGAGTGGGAAGGGTGGAGAGGAAGGAAGCGGGGACAGGGAAGAGAATAGGAATAAATAAAGGGAAGGTAAACTTACACCATAAAAAAGAAGAGGCAAGCTGAGTAGGTTCCATGTCCAGTAATGTTAGTGTAGCTCATATTATTATAAAACCCAACTCTCCAGCCGATAACTCCAGACACATTATGAAATCTATCAGAAGGCTCTACAGAGCAACTACAAGCAAACAGAAACTGGAGAGTTGTTGTAAGAAAGCAACAGCACTACATAATTGGCTGTTTTATTTTTTTCAAAGGTCATCACTTAAAAGCAGGCCCCAGCTACTGCCAAGCAGAGCTGCTAAAACTCAGCAGAAATCCATAAATCTTAAAGCTTAAAGCAGTTTCCCACAACCACAGCAAATGGAAAGTGAAGGGTAAACCCAAGAAGGGAGAGAATCAGAGAGTAGGAGCTGTGAAACTTGCATTTCAACTTTGCTCAAAATCTCTGACTCACCCCTGACCTATATACATATGAGTATGCAGGACTGAGGCAGGACGGAGGCCAAGCTGTTCAATTAAAGACTGAAAGAAGTGAGCAGGCACCCAGCAGAAACAGAGTTTGCTAAAGTAAACAATGACTAAAACAAACAAAACCAATACTTTTTGGTGAAACAAAACAGAACCCAGAGGCTCTACAACCTACCATTTCCAATGTTCGGAATCTAATCCAAAACCAGTAGATATTCAGAGAAACAGGAAAGTATGATCCATACCCAAAAGCAAAGGCAATCTGTGGAGACAGATCTGCGACAATAAAGAATCTGAAGTTAGCAGACAGTGATTTAAAGCAGCTGGAACACCTATATTTGAGAGCATAAATGAAAGCATGCTTACAATGAATAAAAGTGTATGAAATTTCAGCAGAGACATGGAAACGACTGAAAAGAACCAAATGTAAATTCTAGATAGATCTGGAAAATACCAAATTAATTTCAAATTAAAAATTGGAGTTTGGCAGTAACAGAAGCGTCAGGTGGAGATAAACAGAAATGATTCAATCTGATGACTGAGGAGTGGAGATGAAAGAAGTGAATGTGGATTTAAATGAAGATAAATCTGAAGAACAGAAAGATTGAGAAAAAAAAATTGACAGAGCCTCAGGGAACTGTGAAGCAACAAATATCTAGCACACATGCAGCTGAAGCCTCAGATGGAAAGTTGAGGGACAATGAAGCAGAAAAAAAATCTGAAGAAAAAAATGGTAAAAAATCTTCCAACTTGATGAAAGACAAATTTATAGATCAAGAAGCTCAACAAACCCCAAGCACACGTGGACACACAGAGCATACATGGGTCACATTAAAAAAACACAGCTAAAAATGGCCTATCACTACAAAGGAACAACATAAACATCAGATAATACTCTACACTTTGCACTGAATGGTAACGTACAACATGTCAAAATTTGTGCAAAGCAGTTAAAGCAGAGCTTAGAAAGAAATTTGTTTTAAAATAGTATTAGAAAAGAAAGCTCTCCAATCAATGATCTTAGGTCCCACCTTAACAAGCTAAGGAAAAGCAAACAACCCAGAGTAAACAGATGAGATAATAAAAAGCAAAATTATTACAGACCCTAGACACATTATAAAATAAGGACTATTAAGAATAAATTTGCACCAATAAATATGACAACTCAGATGAACTGGGCAAATTCCCTGAAAAATACAATTCATCAAAACTGATCTGAGAAACAGACAATCTGAATAAGCACCCTGGTCACTTTCACCCTCTGTCCCAGAGCTCGGATCCTAGTGCTCCTTTTTGTACTCCCAGAGTGCTAAGTCCTCTGAGCAGCTGGCCAAAGGTGACTGAGCCACCAATCCCCACATAAGATTCCACCATGTGGTATCAGTAGCTGCCAAAGAAGGAAAAGGGGGGCGGGGCAGGAAGACAACCAACTGAACTGAATCTCCATGTCAAATGATAGATCACCCAAGTGGGCCATATACAAACAAGCCACAGGCCAAATTTGGGTGGGTGGAGAATTTGCCAACCCCTGACCGAGAACAGGTCAAGCAATCTTTTAAAAAATGCAATTGGAGGACTTGCACTACCTGACTTTAAGACTTACCTCTACACAGTATGGTACTGGCAGAAGGACCAATTAATAAAGAAATGAAACTGAATGGAGAGCCTAGAAACATACCCATACTTACAGGGACAGTCCATTTTTTTACAAAGGCTCCAAAGCAATTCACTGAGGAAAGTGTTTTCTAACAAATGAACTAGAAAACTATATAAATTCATGGGGAAAAAAATGAACCTTGACCCCTATTATATCATATACTAAAATTAATCTGAGATAGATCATAGATGCAAACATAAAAGCTAAAAACTTTCAAATCTTCTAAAATAAAATGAGATTATTCTTATGATTTGGGAGCAGGCAAAGACTTCTTAAGACAGAGCAGAGAAAGCAAATTATAAAACTGATACATTTCATCAAAAAGAAACTTGTGCTTGTCAAAGGACACCAATAAGAAAATAAATGAGAAAGCCACAGACTGGAAGCAAATGTTCACTCGACACTTATCTGACACAGAAAAATATAAACAAATTCTGGTATATTTATAAACTAGTACTCAGTAACAAGAAAGGAACAAGCTAAATGCATCCACATGCATAGCTCCTAAAAGAAGTTTTATACAAAAAAAGCATATTCTCTTTTATTTTACTTTTATGAACATAAATAAAAATCAAAACAGTAGTTGCCTCTGGAAGGGAGAGGGATTTAATAGGAAGGGATGCCAGGGAACTTTTGGGGATGATGGTCATGGTTCTCTATCTTTATAGGGATTTGGGTTACCAAATGATGCATTTATAGAAACTCTTCCAATGGCACACTGAAGATTTTTACATTTCACCTCATGTAAATTATACCTCAAGAAACTAATGAATAATGGATTCTAATTAATGATGTATTAAATATTTTAATAGTGATATGAACTAATATTTGCAGCTTACTCTGAAATTCAAGAAAAATGTAAGATGAATAACAAATGAGTGGATAGATACTAATAGATATTTTTATCTAAAGCAAATACAGCACAATGTTTACTGTACCTGCAGAATTTTTCAACTTTTATGCACATTTAAGTGTTTCATAAAAAACCGTGAGGAGGTATAGGGGAGAAGACAGATCTGGCAGCTGTGCCCTGGCTTTGCACAGCCTCTGACAGAGACCAGTCTTGCAATGAGACTTCCAAGAGGGGTCTGAGTGCCTGGAAGCAGGTAGCACAAAGGAGGCCCCCTGCAGGCAGGAGAGCCGCTGCAACACCTCACACACAAGGCCAGGAGAGCCTGCCCACTATCAATGAGGCCTACGGCACCACGCTGCCTTAGATGGCATATGGAACAAGTTCTGGTGACTGCTCAGCCACCCCACCCTTAGAAAGGTCCTAGCATTACTGGTCAGTGTGAGCTCATCCCAGGGAACTGGTGGTATGGGCCAGGAGAAGACTGACAGAACCTATCTAAATCTTAAAGAAATTCCTGTCCAACATGGGCTCTGGCTTTTCCTATACACAGCTGATCTTGCTCATGCAAGATGGCTTACATTTCATGAAACAGAACCAATTCCTCAAAAATCTATAGGCCCAGAGCCTGTTTCAAGTTTCTTCTCACCTTACAACCACATGGCATCCTCTGTTTCCAAGAGAATGCCAGGTGCTGTCACAGCAGCCAAACAGGCTTCCTGCTCTGCAGTAAGAACCCAGCATCAATTTTTAGGAGCCTGAGCAAAAGTAGCTGATGCTGGAGCAATGGAAAAGACACAGGTGAAGGACTACAATTCAGATGTGGACTATGGGGCACCTGTGTTTCCCAGGGACTTAAGATGGCAGCCCCCCCCAGTTACAGAGAGCATCTAGACCCAGAGCAGCGACCTGGACTGAGGCCCCCTGTCCTGACACAAACATGGCTCTGTCCCACAAAGCAAATGACACAGGCAACAGAAGTTGCCTGGTGCCAGTCAGGCCTTTGCAGGTTGGACTATAATCCATCTAGCCTCCAATCCTGTATCAGCAGTACAGAGTTCTAAAACCCAGTATTTCTACTCACAACACAGTCCCTCTGCCTTACATCTTGATTCAACAGACTCTTAAGGTAAAAGAAAAAAGGAAATCTGTGCAACCAAAGGAAATTTAAACACTAGCTAGTTAACTATAGATTATTGTTAACTTTTATTAACTCAAAAATGGTATTGAGATTTTTTTAAAATTCTTGTTTCTTAGAGATGACGTTATGAATTTATAGATGAAATTGTATGACTTGAATTGCTTCAAAATAACAATAACGAGATAGGACTATAAATCAATGCGAATTTGTTACATTATTCTGTGTAATTCTGTTGATATATGAACATCTCCAAAAATAAAAAGTCTAATAATTTTAATTAGATTCAAATGAGATTTAAAAATAGATAATACACTTAATGACAAGAAAAACAGAAATGAGAGGGAGCTACAGTGGCTGAGAGGAATTAATAGTTAGAAAATAAATAACATGACCTGGGATATCAATGCAACAAAAAGTTAAACAAATGCTCAGAATAAGTTACAAACATCTAGCACCTTCTAGAATACTCTGGGTTTTCAGTCACCATTCAAAAAGACCCACATGCTACAACATGTACAAAACAAAGATAGCATTTCCCTCATTCTTTTTGTTAACTAGTTATTCTCTGAAACCCAACAATCAATATCGAAGAATATGCCCTGAATATTTTAAAGATTACTATGTTACATTAGATTCAGGTAAAATTAACACCATGACTTTCTTTGAAAACAGAGGCCAGATTTCAAACTAGCTGCATAAGTATTCAGAAATTAAACAAATATCTTTTTAAATAATACAACAGTGTACCTCAATATTTTAGACTGTTTTAAACCTCAAATATCTCACTAGGAATATATTATCTCAAATAATTACATTTTTATAGTTAGCTTTTTAAATGTGACTATCATTACTGAATTAACTTTTCATATTTATTAATGCCATGATACTGACTGAAATTCAACAAAAATCTCTCAATACTAAACTCATTAAATTCAGTTCCAACCAAACCATTTCCCAATATAATACTTTTTTTTTCTGGGCTTAGGAATTAATTGAAAAAAGTATCTTTGCTCATAAAACTGACTCTTACATTTACACATTACGTCAGTTTTCAAAATGATTTTACATACACCATTTTCAAATCAAGGTCATGAAATAGGCAAGACAGGTGCTTACCATGGATTACAAAGGAAAACGAAGCTCAGGGTAAAGCAGTCTGCCAAGTAACAGGGTTCATTAATTAGTGGCACTGAAACTGGACCACAGATTGTTTTACGTCCTAGTCTGGAGTCTTTCGTTACTATACTGGTTTTCGCAAATGGTGGTCCATAGCAGTCAATAGGAGGATCACAAGGCTGAAAATACAAACAGACACACACTGTGCCTCACCCTGCACCCAGGGCCAGAATCTCTGAGTAACAGAGCCGAGGAATCTTTACCAAAAAAAAAATTTAAAAATTAAAATTAAAAACATTTTTTAAAACCCACTACAAGTTGGGCAATTCCAATGAAACTCACATGAATAGAAAGTTTTAAAGTCCCTCGGAATGTACTCTTGTACATTCTCACCACTCCAGGTTTAATGAACAAGTATGGAAGATTATGCCACAAAAATGTCTATCATGTTTTGAGGGCAATAAAACCAATACAGAAGAAATTATGAGAGCAGTATTTTTAAAATGTGTTAAAATCTTATAGTGAGTGCTATATTGAAATAATGAGTGGAGATTTTAGTCCCTGTGGACTAAAATAAAATACTCCTGGAAAACTTGATAGGAGAATAAATATTTTAATAGGGCTTGGAAAAGATTCAGGATAAATAAAACAGCATGAACAAAATGGCAAGAAAACTGCAATAGAAACAGCATACATAGAAAACAAAAACAGAGATCAGTATAATTAAACATTTCTGCTGAGAATGAAGCAAGAAAAAGATTACCATATTTCACCGGGTGTAACAAGCTCCTATGTACAATGCACACCCACATATTTGGTCCAAACTTTCAGGATAAAAAATTCTATCACTTTAATTTTCTAATTCAAATTTTTATTTGTTAATATTTAGGTACTTGTTTTTTGTATTATAAAGAAATTTTAGCATTTATTTTTTAATATATATGGTACAAGAAATTTTATGTATAAAATGTCTTAATTAAAAAAAGTGAGTATCATTTTCCAAGGTATTATTTTGCATATGGATATCGTATTCATTTCTAGAATTACTTTTAACTCATAAGCATAAATAATAAAAAGATTAAAAATATTTATATAGATACATTAGAACTACCCATATATAATGTGCATTCTTATTTTTCCCTCACAAATCTGGGCCAAAAAGTGTGCATTAAACATGGTAAAATATGGTAACTAAGAAAAGAAGACAGGTTATAAAAGGATTTATAGTGAGAATTGAAAACTTTGCAATTCCACATACCAGGAGTCCTCAATTAACCACCTGCAGATCAAACTAGGCCACTGGCCTGTTTTTGCACTGTCCCTGACCTAAGAATGATTCCTGTATGTTTAAAGCATTATAATTCCAAACAAGGATATGCAACAGACACTGTAGGTAGCCTACAAAGTCTGTAATATTTACTACCTGGCCCTTTATAGAAACAATTTGTCCCCTTCTGCTATAAGCAACAAGGTGATTGTTAATCCTGGAATATGTATGTAATTTAACTCTGCCATTCAGTGATGACATTTAATATGTAAAATAACTGCCAGTTTTTATTAAGCTTGCACAAATTACATTAAAGCCCCCAGGAGTCTGAATACAAAGCCCAAATATTAATATAAATGACACCATTGTATTCCATGAAAACTGAAAAATTCTCCTAATGAAACCACTCTGAGCAAGGAGTGAAGAAAATATTGATAATCCTTGTCCTATTACATCTACTATCCTAGGTTCTATTCTAATTCAATAAACATCTGAATATCTGTATTATTCAATAAGAAACATACTATGAACTTTCACAGGTTACCGGAGTTCAATGTATTCTATCCTTTCTACATAAAGATTTTATTGTTACTATTTTACACAGTTGTACAAATTGAGGCTCAGAGGCATCTTGTCCAACATTCTTAACCTGCCAAGTCCAAATCTTATCCTTTATGCATAAGACCACTGCACTTCAAGAAATATTTAACAAGTTCTGCCCAATTTTATCAATTTCCCTATGGAGAAGCAGTCTGAGTTAGATTGTTTAGTCTTTTTTTTTTTTTTTTTTAATTTAAAAGAAATGATAGTTCCATGCACTGACTCAGGATTCATTCAAAAGCTCATTGTGTTTGCCCTGATGTCCCACAGGCTCTTTCTGGTACTGGCCTTCCACTTTTCAGAGTCCACTATTCTGCACTGAGAATGACCAACACTGATTACAGCTTTAAAAGACAGGATGATTTAGGAAATAACCACTAGTGCGTCCCATTTAACTTCATAACAGATTCTGAGTATAACATAAAATGATAACTAGATTTTAAAACTGTCACAGCATGTGATTTGGAAGTTAAATTTTTCAGAAACAAAAATATTTTTATTTGTGGCAGTGCTTGTTCTTGATTATAAAATAGCTCCAATCTTTCTCAAAGATGCAATTTAACAGCCCCTAAATCTAAATAGCTGTCTCATAAAATAAAGCCTGTTTAAGCTGTAAGTATAACTGTTTGCAGAATACTGTGTCTCTAGATTCCCAAGCAATCTGCAACTCCAAACTGAAGTCCTTCTCACTCTTACACCAAAAAGGAACTGGAAAAAACAGTAATTTGTACTGCCCCCCAACTAGACTGCAAGTTTTACATAAGAATATGTATCATGTCTGGTTCTGCTAATCATTGTACCCCTACACCAAGAATAGTCCCTAGTACACAGCAGGTGATTAATAAACTTCTGCTTCAAAAATAAAGAATGTATCAATCACAAATGTTAACAGGGAAAAAGTGCACACTTCATTACAGTTCAATTGTTTTAGAAGAATTTTTTAAAAAGGCATAGTCGCTGTTTGGGGATTATTTTTCTAATTTAGCACGAAGATCAAATACTGTCGGTCAATGCATAGTTTTATTTCCACATGCAGACTATCTGCCTGTGACACATCACTGGTAACCCCTTTATTCTCAGTCTTAAAACATAATCAGGAAAGTTAATTTGCTACTAAAAAGAAAAGCTACACACTTCAAAATAAAAATGCTTCTACATTTCTTATCTACACCAGCTCTCCTTTCATTGATTTTAATAATCAGAAGTAAAACCAATAGTGAAATTCCTCTAACTATAGGGCCATGATTTATCCACAATATCACAAAAGAAGACATATGGAGGAAACCACTCCACGCACACATGTGCACACACTTTTAAAGTAAATTCTGATACAAAAGACAGCATTACAAGATAATATGCAGAAATTTTTTGTGAAATCTCCACTTTTGGAAAAATATCAAAACCATTTCAGGAAATAATAAATGCCATGCTTCACTGCAAGATAGTTTACTAACATCTGGCACGCTATATTCTACAACCTAATAATGCATGTATCTTGCTCCACTGAACGTACTGTAGGAGCCTTAAAATACTAAAGTAATAAGTAATCTGTAAGCTATGTATGTAGAAACTATTAACATATTGTTAGAAGCATTAAATGTGTCCTTCATACATATTTATAAATAGTGAAAACACGGTTTGCTTACCACAGCTACTAATGAAGACCAATACAGATGTACTTGGTTAGTGACTCAAATACCAAGAGTTGTATGGCCATCAGTTTTGTGATTTTCCAAACAGTGAACAATTCTTAAGAGTTCTGAATGAAAAGTGAAATCTTCCCTAGATATACACATGTATATCTAAGCCATCGCACTCATGGTCTCAATGATTTCCCTATGTCAACGCCCTCTGTCCCGTAACTTGGTAGTCCCCGCTCTTTGATTCTGGACTTTGCAACATGACTGTCTTTGGCAGTAAGTTGTTCATAACTATAATGCAAGCATGTAAAACAGATGTACGTTATACAAGCAGATGACTGCAGAAAGGCTTTTGCCATCTATAAATGTCTGGAGGAACATGAAAAGCATGCAGAATGCAGGTTAATTCTGTTCAACACATTGTGAGTCATCCAGCAACCATGGAACTTACCTGCTTTAAGCCAGTAACACCCCCAATCATGACCACCAATCAGAACATTAAAACTCCCCTGTGGGGGCAGAACAGTGGTTCTTTTTCCACTTGTCTACCCCTTTTAAACCCATTTCTATAAATTGAAACCCTTATTTTATAAAACGGCCGTTTTTAAATACTGACACTTTTGTTTAGTACCTATTTTAGTGTAAAATAGTGAAAATGAGGTAGTAAGTTAGGAAAGAAAAATTACTACACTAAAAGATTTAATTTTACAATGTTTGTAACAGTTAAATATTGATGATGATCAAGTATTTAACAAATTTTTAATTTATTATTAATAATATTTATGTTATCTGAAAAGTCTGTAATAATTGTTATGCAGATCATTAGCTGACTGAAACATTGTCAGTGGGATTGCTGAGCTTCCTTTGATACACTTAGCTTCTTGAAATCAGGTTTAAAAGATGCAAGATACAATCTTAAATCTGGACTTGCATTAAGCTTGTTACAGTACTTACTTTTTATGAAGTTATAAGAAGAAAAAGCTCTCTCTACTAGTTCAGTATCAGTAAATGGCAAGAGGCATTTGAGTGCCTTCTCACTGAGCTATTTGTATTCCTCAATGATATGTACCCAGAAGGTAGTAAGATGCTTTTATAAAAAAAAATTGGAACTTAAAGAAGAATTAGTTGAAAGTTTGATTAAAAGCTCTTTTTCACTGATTGATAGTTTAACTTCTTTGAAGAATTTTTCACTGAAAGGGTCTGCAATCCAGTTGCTTTTTTCTCCCCCCATGTTGTGGGAAGTATGTATAAAAGGATACTTGAAGACCTTCCAAGTGACTTACAATATTTTTTCATGTTTTGGAATAGGTGCAAGTCGAATATTCTCAGATAAGAAGTTGTGCAGAGTTTCAAAAACTTCAGGCTGACCTCTTTCAATACAGGTTTCCCAAAAGTCCAGTTTTGTAATCATTGATTCAATCTTGTTGGTTACTAGAAATATAATAATTGAGCTGTTTCTAAGTCCCAAGTTGAGTTTATTTCTAGAAAAATATCTGATAAATATGCAAGACTTTAAAGCCAATTACTGTTCTGAAACTTTGGAGCAAGAGGGAAATGATGGTATTCAAAAAATACCTGGCCTTTATGTCTAAGTTCAAACATCCGTAAGTACTTTGCCACAAGATAGCCACCTGACCTCCATATGCAAGAGGAATGAGCTGTGAATGCTGTTCATTTCCTTACACAGTGCTTTAAACAATGTGGACTTTCGTGGTTCTGACTTAATAAAATTGACAACATTTATAGCTTCATCAAGAACATCTTTCAGCTCACTAGGAAGAGGCTTGGATGCAAGACTTTGTCTATGAACACGGCAGTGATTCCATGGTATATGGGCAGCTACTTTGGCAACACAGGTCTATAAGACAATAACACACAGGTGTGCCTCCATCAGTGCATACAATACAACAATTCAACCAACTAATGTCCTTTTCATCGAAATAAGCATTGATTGTATTAAAAAGTTTGTCGCCTGTGCTATGCTGTGTCAATGGGTAACAAAGCAACAGATTTTCCTCAAATTCATTTCCTACCAAGTACCTTGTGATGACAAACAAAATAGATAAATCAGCAACATCTACACTTTCACTGACCTGGATGGAAAAGAATTTACTTTTTCTAATACCATCTACTGCCACAGCTTCAACATGGTCAGACATTTCCTGAATTCGTCGAGACTGTGTTAGATAGTATCGATTTTGTGGACCTGTTCCTCCCCAAACATACAAAAAAACGGTAGCCTTAATACAAGGAGAAATGAAATCCTCAGCTGTGGTGTGGTTTTTACCACATTCAGCTATGCGATACACAATAAGGTATGAAGCCTCAACTGCATTCTCATTGTCTTTCTTTCCTGATATCATGTATGAAGTAACAGTTGGATGCTTTTCTAAGCACCGAAAATAATGTATTTCTTTGCTTTTATACATAGGACGTTTAGTTTCTAAATGTCAAATGAGTAGCATGTTTCATGTAACTGCTGGATAATATTTCCCAACACAAAGAGACTTACGATGGTCATCATCCCCTACAAATAAAAACCCATACTTAATATACTCTTCAGAGTATTTCCTTTTCTTCTGTGCAGTATCTGAGGCCGCACCTCTTTGCTACCTCCTGGTGTAGGTGTACTTGTAGCTCCAGACAAGTGTTGAGAAGTACTTGGTGATGGGTTATCACCCACATCAATTTTGGTTTTTTTAACCGTTCCTGTTTTCAACCACCAATCCATAACTGACATGCTTAAAAATCGCTGACAATAATAAGTGAAATTATGTTAAATATTAAATTAAAAAAACTACTGGAAAAGAATCACAATTAAAGACAACGCACTTACTTTTACTCAGTCAATAACTAAACTGATTTGTTTGGTTACAGATGTATTTGTGTTTGGGGAAGTTCTAGAAACATAATAAATGGACTGTTCTGAAACTGTGTAATGATTGGCAGAAGAGCAGTTTGGGGGAAGGGTTCATAAACACGCCTTCACCCATCATCATTCACTAACGTGATCTAATTTTGAAGTGTTTCCATTAATGGTGATTCAAACTTAACATTTACTGTTCTACAACTAATATTTTACATTTTTTCCCTTTACCTGTTTTGTCACCATTACTGATCATTTTGCATGTACCCGTAAATGGCCGAGCAGTACCCATGGGGGGAACGTGTACCACCACTTGGGAAATCCAAGATTCCTCCCAAAGTCAATATACTTTCTGATCTTTCACTTCAGAAACACACATCTTCAGGCTGGAACTATGCATGCACACACAACGTATGACAGTACCTTTTCAATCCAAAATGTGATTGATATGGTGCTTTCCAAATGAAAAACGACACACAGTTGAATCACAGCAGAATATTTTGAAACAAAAAAATTAAAATCTGTACTTTTCTCTATGCATGCTATACTTGATATTTAAATGTCTAAATAAGATAAACTGACAATAAAGCACTTGAAATCTTTAAAATATTTTTATAAAGTTGTACCAACTATCCCACACGTCATGATAATCAGTCTTCATCTTCTACACAACTGGGTTTTTAAGAACATAGATACTGCTAATATTGTAAAGGATCAAATATACCCACCTGATATTTTGGTCCTAAGATATTCTCTAGGGCATAAAAAGGTATGTCTGCCTTCTTTAACAAGTACTTAAAAAGTTGGTGTAGTAGTAAGAACTATTGCAAATTTCTCTTTTTCTTTGTGCACTGCTTGCTCTGCCTTCAATATCTTTTCCTGCTAGCTTAAGTCCTAGACACCCTCAAAAAATAGTAAATATTTTACCTCCTTTGTGGTATCATCCCAATCCTCTCCTTTTCATCCACAGACTCAGTCCTTCTTCTATATTACTTGTGAAACTTCTTATTCTGATCATTAGCTATCAAACACCATATTATAATGATGTTACACATCTGTCTCCCTCAACTAGACTGTGAGGCCTATGTCAGCTGAGCCTATGTAACACACCTGTAAGTGCATCCATAGCATTGAGCTCAGTGACTGTCATGGTGAGTGTTTTAAGTGGCCTATCAATTTGCATGACTCTTTAGAATTTATGATTCATGAACCTATTCCAGTCATCTTTAATGTTTATATTTTGTTTCTACTTTTTGATATAATCAGTTGCTTAAAATCAAGTATTTTCTTTCATAAATTCTAAATTTATCTTGATGTTACGGTCTTAAAAAAATGTTCTTTCAGAAATCCCACCATAGGTGACACATGGATGAACCTTGAGGACATTTTGCTAAAGTGAAATAAACCGACTAGTCACAGAAGGACGAATACTACAGATTCCACCTATATGAGGTATTTAAAATAATCAGTCATAGAAGCAGCAAAGTAGAAATGGGGAGTTACTACTCAATAGGTATAAAGTTCAGTTACACAAGGTAAGATCTAGAAATGTGCTGTACAACACTGTGCCTATAGTTAATATGACTGTATTGGACACTTAAAACTTTTTTAAGAGAGTAGATCGCATGTTAAGTATTGTTACCACAATTAAAAAAAAAAAAACAACTTAGTATTTTGAGACTAGTTTCCATCTAACCTTACCTATTGAGAGGGTCAGATATTTTTACTTACTTCTTCAACAGACTGTTACCTTTCCATTTTTGTACTCTGATTTTGTCATTAGACTTTTAATCTATTAGTAAGAACAGAATAACATTATTTTATTTCTGTCTTCATCCTGATACCCCAAATTTGGCATACTAGGGCAACACTGTAAGAAAATTAAGTATGCACTACTAAGCTGATCTCAAACTTTATACATACAGTTCAAATTGTATTTTAATCTGTAAGTATATTATTCTATATTTAACTGTCATTATAAACCACCTGCCCTTTCGTCTAGCTGTAGATTTTCCTGTAAGGTACCTATATCAGCCTGAAGGTCGATTACTCAAAATAATGTTTTATTAGTAAGATTTGGAGACTTCAAAGTGTGCTCACTTCTATAAGTCATATATTTTAAAATATTTCATAATCTTTCATTTACCCTTCTCCTCATATTGTATAACCAAAACCACATGTGCATCACAAGAAGGCAACCAAATTTGTTACTACTGTCAAAGTATGAGGAAGAAAAAGAAGCAGAGTGCAAAATGCTCACATACACATCTTCAAGGTGGAGGAAAGGACTGAAACTAATAAAACCTTAACACTTCTTTTCTGACTCTTATATCAAAAATATGCAACCATAATAGTACAAGTAAACTATTAATATCATTTCCTTTCTAGGAAGTGACAGGCCTTGCCTGTGCAATAATAATGGCTACTATTAATCAAGTGGGTGACTGGCTCGTCCTTATCCCAATATTATAAAGTAAGCCCACTGTCTTTGTTTAGTGTTACAGTTTTTTTTCAAATAGAAGTCCACTACTTTTACTAATGTAAAACATGGAACTAAAAAGAAGAAAACAAACCAACAGGAAAGAATGACTGGAAACCCATTTAAGCAGGGTGGAAGGACAAAGCCTTCCCCAAGTCTTTACACAAGCGGATTCCCCACGACAGACACTGGGCTGTCCGCTCAGAACTAACCCCTCCGCACTGAGCATCTCTTCAACATTAAACATCAACACACATGTCCAAAGTTAAAACCCTAGTAAATAGGAAGGGCCTTGAGTGAAAGCAATAGCGTGACACAAGTGTACAACAGTGCCACCAAGTTCCTGCTCTTCCTCTCCTTCTTACCTTTTAAAACAAAGACTAACATTACTCCTGCAAACAGATGTCACCCCAAACAGTCTAACAACAAAAATGAATTAAAAAAAAAAACATTACTCCTGCAAAAATGGCTTTTACAGTCAGCACTGATGAATTTTAAATACACATTTCACCTCAGGTTTAAGGCAAAATACTTAAGATAGTAATTCAAAATGCATTATTAAATGAGTAATTTGAAAACACCTAAATATAAAATGCAAAAGTAACTTTTTTTTAGACAGTGAAAGTCACCAAACAACTTATTAAATCTCAGTAAAATGACTGCCAACAAGAAAGTTGAAACTATAACAACACTTACTTCATTTCCATGTTTTTGCAGGAATTCAATTTCCTGTTGTGTGAATGTTGTCATGGAGATAGATTTCACCCTGTGCGGTGGATTTAAACCTCGCCTAAGAGAGAAAATATTTTACAAATTTACTATTATATACATTGTTTTTTTTTTTTTAATTACACATCACTGCAAAACATGTTTCGTTAGTGCATTTAGACTTGGAACAGTGTCTTTATTTCATAGACAGAAAGCATTTAAAAATTATTTTAAACTATTTATCCCCATAACAGGTATGTCAAAATAAGTTTGGCTAAACCCACACTACGTAATATATTTAAAGATAAATTCAAGTAACCAACTAGTTGGGAACATACAGTATGTGTAGGAAGTACAAATATTGCTTGAGTTTTTGATGAAGGGAGAACACAATATATGTGATGAGCTCTATGGTAAAGAATTCAAAAAGTATTTAATTATTTAAATATTTTCATACTTCCTAAAAAAGTCTGGAACCACACAAATATTCTTATCAAAGAGCTACTACCTTTAAGTTTGAGGCTAATTTAGAAAATTAAAACTAACCTAAGGAACTTGAAGTTATTAACTGCTAAGAATATAGTCCCATCTCTCCATCAATTCAAATAAGGATTGGTAATAAGGAAGGTTCTTAATCTCAGAAGGCAGTAAGTGTTCAAGAGAAAACACCAGGGCCACAGAGAAGGGATTCAAGAAATAGCTGGCTACGTGATTAAATGACTTTTAAGTCATTTCTCTACAGATGGCCGTAAGTTTCTTGATGATGTCGTACAATGCACATGAAAAAGTAAACACAAATGCACTCAGAGAAAGGAAGAACTATTTACATTTTGTCCAAATATCAGAAAAGTGGCTACTCTACTCATAAAATAAGGGTTAAATAATCTATGAAAAGTAACTAAGTAATTCATGCAAAGATTCATAAAATTCCTTTTGAGTCATGTCCTCTGGTAAAGGCATCATTTGGAATCCAGGTTCTAGAGCAGATTATCATTATTTTTATAGAATTTGTCAGTCATCCTGCAATCACCCATTCTAATTAAATGACATTTAATAATGATGTGAAATAACAAATGAACCAGGTCTTTCAAAAATATTTTGAAAAGATTTTTGAATAATTAAATATGGTATGTAACATGTCAGACATTCACAATATTTTAAATCAAAACAATAAGAACACAGAATTAACAGAAGCTCTTGACTTTTATAACCTGCTGCGTTCTCTTCCTTCTGGTAGAGATAGACAGCACATTTTCAGGTCATGCTTTCAATTATGACAAGTTGTACTTTATCTGTTTCACATTTCAAAGTGGAGAAACGTTAAGTCAGGTTTTGTTGTTTTGTTTTGCTTTATTTAAATCAGGGGTGTCCAATCTTTTGACTTCCCTGGGACACAATAAAATACACTAACAGTAATGACAGCTGATGAACTAAAACACACACACACACACACACAGAGAGAGAGAGAGAGAGAGAGAGAGAGAGAGAGAGAGAGAACCTCAGAATGTTTTAAGAAAGTTTATGAATTTGTGTTGGGCTGCGTGCAAAGCTGTCCTGGGCCGCATGTTGGACAAACTTGCCCTAATGCCTCCTCCTTGTTCCAGCCAACCCTTTACCTTTCTACCTCCCTTATGGTATCTTTTCAAAATTAAAAAAAAAAAAAAAAAAAAAAAAAAAAAAAAAAAAAAAAAAAAAGGCCAAAGAAATACTTTCTAATAAGAAAACATCCAACATTGTTACAGGGTGTAAATTTTGAAGCAAAGAATCATACCGCTATACTTCTCAAATCACTAAATGAGGAAATCCTTGGTTCTTTTTATCACACAGATGTAACCTGAAAGTGGTACAATGTATAGCTTACTTACTCATCTATCTCAAGTTCCTACCACATTACAGGGTCCACTTGTGCATAAAGAAGGTAGTTATTTCTTAAATAAATGGACAAAAAACTGAATTTATAAAACAAATACAACCAGAATATACTCATAACCAAACTATGAAGGACATTTTTTTCCCCACTTATCAAGACGATTTTCTATAAGAATTCTTTAAATTAGCTCTCTCAGTACACTTAAAATAGGATTTGATTTACAAAACTAATAGACACAATTCTGCAAGGCCACATTAATTACATAAAGAAGTATTACATTTGCTCATGTTGATTTCTCAAATTTTCTTTTATATCCCACTATTCAAGCAGATTAACTATATTCTCAATGCATGGATATACAAAGATCTTTCTCTCTCTACACACAACAAAAATTTAAATTATCCAATAACTTACTATTTCTAAAATAACAGAAAGTAGCAATGAATAAATACTACTTTCTCTGAAATGATAAAATGTACAAGTTTAAAATTTGCATTGTGTGTGTGTGTGTGTGTGTGTGTGTAATTTAAATTAGAATAGACTAGGACAAAAAAAATAATCAAGAATGAGATGTCAAATATGCTTATACAATTTGGTAGGCAAAATGCAAGTTAACACTGCAAAAAGAAATCAATATTTATAAAATACCTAGACTAGGTCCTCACATATTTAGTCCCTATTTCCCAGCAGAAAAATATGCAAATCCTCTCAAGAGACATGCATTTCCAATTTACGCTAGCAGGATTTGGAAATATTAAGTTCAATAAAATATGAGGTTGCAATAAAAATCATCACACAACAAAACAATCCACTGAGTTAGAGTCAATAGAAACAATAGATTTATATCATCTCTCCCTAAGACTTTAAATATTGGAATTATCAAATACAAAATATAAATTAAACATAGTATAGAGAAATTAAAAGATGTAAAATGAACAAGAGATACCTAATTATTAGAATAACCAGGTGAATTTATAGTTTCAAAAACTATTAGAAATGAAAAATCATAAATGTGGAAATTAAAAATTCAACAAATCTGTTAAAGAGCAGATTAGATGCATCAAAAGAATGAACCAAGAAGGCAGTACAGACATGTAAGGAGACAGAAAAGACAAGTGTTGTCAGAGGGACAAAAGAAAAAAAAGAGGATATTAGAAAGGATAGTATGTATCTAACCAATACTCTTGCTTTTGAGAGAATTGAAAGAATAAAAGAGGTGATATTTGAAGAGATAATGGCAGATTTTTCAGATCCAATGAAAGGCATGCATCTACAGGCATAGAAAACACAGTTTATCAAAATCAAGAGTAAAATCTACACACTTAGAAACATTTGGGTGAAACTTTGAACACAAAGAGAGCATTTTAAAAGCAATCAGAAAGAAAAGACAAAGGAATAAAAACTGGACTGAAAGTAAACTTGTCAATAAAAACCAGAAGGAAAAAAAAAAACACAGGAGAAAGAAAAAGAAAAAGATCCAGGAAAATAGAAACCAGAAGACAGAGGAATATTATCTTTAAATAGTAAGAAAAAAATAACAGTTGTGAACCCAGCAAAACTATGTTTGAAGTATAAGATCAAAATAATGGTGTTTTCAGATAAACAAAAACCAAGCATTTACCCCAGGAAATCTTCACTAAAGAAACACATACTGTATATACATTAAGAAAAAAATGAGGGGGGGTTCCCTGGTGGAATAGTGGCTAGGTTTCAGCACTCTCACCACTGCCGCCACCTGGGTTCAATTCCCGCTCAGGGAATCTACCAAAAAAAAAAAAAGAAAAAAATGACCTTGAGAAGGTCCTAAGTTACAAATAGGTAAGCAAAGAAACTGGTAATACTTAGGCAAATCTAAACAAACATCATCTTATTAAAAAATATCCAATTTATGGGGGGGGGATTAAACATTTAACCAACAACAGCACAGAAGTGAGGGCACTTTGTATTTTTAAAGACCTTGCTTATTAGGGAAAGGTTAAAATATGGATTAACTCTAGAATGTGAGTACGGAGAATGACGTTTCAATGGTGACTATTAAAAAACATGGAATTTACAGCTCCCAAATCAGTATAAGGAAAAAATAAAAACAATAAACTATCATTTTATTAATATAATATTAAACATATACATACTTGCCTTATGACCTAGTAAACCCACTTGTAGGTGTTTACCCAATAAAAAGTTACGTTCTCCCTAAAAATCCATACATAAATATTTGTAGCCAGCTGCTTCATTCATACGCATTGAAAACTGGAAGCAATCAAATGTCCCTCAAATAGGAAATGCATAATGGGCAGTGAGGACAAATGAAAACTACTGAAGTACGTAACAACTAACTTGGATTAATCTTAAAGGTGCCATATTGAGTGAAGAAGGCACTCATTTTTCTCATAGTAGAACACCTCCATCTACCAGCTTTGATCATTTAAATAAACAAAATCTTTAACTGATCAAAACTGAATTTTCATTTATCTAGTTATTTTTAAGGTGTACTCCTGGAAGCTGGTATCACTTCCCTCTTTTGCTAAGCCTAGTGAGCTATCATGTAAGTTCAGTGTTTATAAAACACTGTAATGACATTAGTCATAAGTATTGGATAAGAGCGTTGGGTAAGTAAGCCACATCATTTCTACAGTGCCAATGTTGAAGTACCACCAATTCCAGAGCCTAAATAACACATTTTAAGTCTCCAGTTTAGTGCGAGAAAAAAAAATTAAATGATGACTCATTTAATAATAGTAGTATTGATATTCTGAAAGCATGTTTGACAGTTAATTGGTTTTAAGAAGTTCCAAAGTCATCTACGGATGAAGCCCAATATGTTTCTGCACTATAATTAAGTCATATGCAGATTCCCCAGGAATTTTAGTTTTAACCACCACCACCCAGGTATGACTAAAACCAGATGGTGTTACTCATTCCATATGTCCACCAGTATGCTGCTCTTAACTATGCCTCAATCTTGCTAAAAGCCATTTGTTCAATTCAAGTAACAATGTGTGATGGATGAATAAGTAAAAAAGCTTATTTAGTTAGCTTTATTAATTGTTTTTCTCCTGCTGGGGGAGAAGTTGGTTAAAATACTGTCACAGGTTATGGAAATTTATGTGGTTGCTACTGTTGGCATAAAGTAATAAATTTAATTTGACATCAAGATCTATTCCGATCCTATTTAATAAAAATATTACATGTAAATAATGTTTCATATTATAAAAATTATACACCTAAAATCCACAACAGATGGAAGATGCCTTTAACAGGTTATCAAGACTCTACAGACTGCTGATGCCAAGCACTGTTATACTGAATAGTCTAAAATATAATCTAGACGCCAAATTTAAAACACTGAAAACACACACACACACACACACACACACACACGCGTGCGCGTGCGCACACGCACACCATTATATAAACCGCGATTGTTATCTGGGGTTTTGTTGAAAGTCACAAATTTACAATAATAATTTAATTAAGGTATTCTCGTTAAAAGTGGACAAATCCCAAGAATGTCTTCACTCTCTCTCTAAACCCAATGAAATGGCAGCAAAGAAACAAAAAGGCATTAACCCGCAGAGACAGAGGGACCGAGAACAAGGGAGGAGTCCAAAAGCACACTATGGTTCTCTAATAAAGTTAAGAAGATTAAAAGTGAATATACCAGCAGTAACTGACCATACAGAGTAGAGAAAGCCAAAATGGAAGCTCCTGCAGAGGTAGGAGAAGTCAAAGAGAAGTTGATTCCCACACAGAACCCTTGAAAGATTACCAAAGGAAGCAGAAGCAGGGGTGGGTGGAGGTGTAGGTAGGGTCAAAAAGAGCCTGTCTGTTTCCCTACCACCACAAGAGGACCCCTGCTAGGCCCTAGACAGAAAAATCTTAAGGAAATTTAATCTGGAGAGATTACAACAAATAGACTCTGGACTCGGGCATATCTTAATGTTAATATTAAGGTGAATACAGAAGAAGGGAACCGACAAGAACCGAAAGGAGGATCGTTACGAGGCTCCCTGCTAAAAACTGGGTGCTTATCTAGACTCTGCATCCTGATGATAAGTTCTATGCCCCTCTGCCTGCCTCCTAGAAGAGTGTCAGCCAGGCTTCTTCCCCAACATGAAGATTGAAGAAAATATCTCTGAACTAAAAAAAAGCATGAGTTTCCAAACCAATGAGTCCCCCCAAATGCCTAAATATTGAACAAAAGACCTATACCAAAATACTTCAATAGAAAGTTCAGAACAGCAGGTATAAAAAAAAAAGGATCATGTCTATTACCAAAGAGGGAGGGAAGAAAATGGGACACAGAATCAGTAACAATAACCAGACTTCTCAACAGCAATACTGAAGGTTTGAAGACAACTAAGCAATGCCTTAAAAATTCCAAGGGTCAAGTATTTTCACCTTTGTGAATAGACGAACTATCAAGTTAAAAATGAGGGCAGAATAAGACATTCTCAGCCATGTAGCTCTCAAAAATGATCTCCCATTAACCTTTCATCAGAAGGCTAATGGAGGTGTGGTCTGGGAGAGGGTGGAACACAGTGTGAGGGAAGTTTCCAGAGGAGGGCAAAAGAACAGTCCCAGGATGACAGCTGCATAGGACTGGAGAGCAGCATTTCCAAACAAGAGGATGACAGAAGTACCCAGAAAAGACTTATGGGGAAAAAGGGACCCAATGTGTCTCATCATATTGAAAAAAGTTTTATACTTCAGGGAGAGATAATTTATCTGAGGGTATATTAATGATATATACATGGGAAAAAAAAGCAAATGAAGAAAACCAGACAATTATCAATTTCAGGGAGCAAAAATTTGTACAAAAAGAAAAATATATGTAGTAGTAATATAATACATAACAGTTGAGGATAATTTGTACAGTTAAAATAAAGCAAATACTGAAAAGTGACTTAACCAAAAATTGTGATATAATTATACAAAAGGGTCGTAGAAGCAAAGTAAAGTGGAGAAAGATAAGTGTTAAGAGGGCCAAATCCTTATCTTCTCTGTACAGTAGTCAACTGATAAAAACCAAACCTAAAAAACCAAAACAAAAATAGCTACATTATAAGTATGTTTGTTAGAAATATTAAGGTAAATACAGAAGGAGGGAACAGACAAGAGTCCTAGGTCGCTATGGTAACCAGAAATGGAGGAAGAGAACAGATGACCATTTGACTGCTATAAGCCTTTCCCTTTTTAAATTATGTGCATGTGTTCTTTTGATAAAAATTGAAATTAAAAATTAAAACTTAATTCTTGCTAACCAGTTACCCCAATAAGTCTAACAATAAAAAAAAATTAAAACATAAAGAATGAGAAAGAAATGGCTTTGTTAAAATTAAACTGACATACAGGTGCTTTCTTTAACTGATGACAACATTCCTAGAAATCCTGAGTAACATTTTACATTTCAAAACTATCAAGGTTTTCACTAAACACTTATAATCTTTTTCTAGAAGTGTGTACCAACTGAACACAACTGTTTCAAGCCAGTGTTCCAATTCAGAGCCACCAAAATTTACTCAGAGATAAAGCAGGGGTCCTCAACTCCTGCACCAGGGACCACTACAATTCCGTGGCTTGTTAGGTACCAGGCTGCACAGCAGGAGGTGAGCGGTGGGTCACCAGCAAAGCTAAATCTGTATTTATAGCCACTCCCCACGCTGGCATTACTGCCTGAGCTCTGCCTCCTGTCAGATCAGGGGCTGCATTATAGTCTCAGAGAGGAACCCTACTGTGAAGTGTATGTGCGTGCACCCCTCCCTGCCACCCCCAGTTCCACAAAACCAGTCTTTGGTGCCAAAAAGATTGGGGATCACTGAATAAAAATTTGAAGACAGAAATGAGGAAGTTTTCATATCTTCCCACATTGTTAGTTGTGCTGATTTTCATACTTGCCCCACCAAAAAGCTGGCAAAATTTAGCAACTGAAAATGTATCAGTTTTCCCACTTACAGTAAATTGAAATTGTTCTACATTGTCAGAGTATCTCCCTGAATGTAGCCACATTAGAGAACTAAAAAAAATGAAAAAGGAATTACAGATACAACAGATCACTGCCCACTGTGACTTCATGAGGTCCTAAATAAATACCATAAGCAGAGCTCCTAAAACTGCAATCCATTCTAATGCTAATAATTGTATAAAAGCAAGTTATCAATAAATGCCTTTTGTCATCTATCCAACTTTAATTTTAAAAAGTTAAAATTCTTGCAATATTCATGAGTTAAAATGCACACAAAATTAATAAAGTGTTAAGTTACTATCCAGCTACATTTATCCACCTGTGAAATTCCAAGTTTAAATACACTGTCCACATAAAATAGCTGGCATTAAGAGAAACACAGTGTTTTTCAAATGTTACTTTTTTATTTTATCTACTCTCTCTGGAAACTGTATGAATCACTTTTTATTTACTGATTACATTAATGTTGGTCTATGCAAAACAAATAATTAGGTTTAAAACTTGTGTCTAAATCAACTAAAAATGTCTTTAACAGGAAGGCAGTATTTTCCTGTTGGCTGTAATAAATTGTCCACTCATTCATTTGAAGGATTTCTGTAGACAGATCTGAAAGTGATAAATCAATTTATTACATCACCCCCTTTCTGCCTCCATAATGCACAGTTTAATTACATCTAAATCTGAAGTCTATTTTAAAGTTTCACAACTTGAATGAATTCAGTTATATACTGTGAATGAACATCATATAGGACAGTTCTCTGAAAATAAAGATTCTAGTAATATTAACATTTATTTAATCAAAGATTGTTAAATGAGTGATAAAGATATGTGACTATCCTAAAATGTAGACTTCTGATAGTGGACACCACTTACTGTATACCAGCATTTTCTAGGCACACCCAGGTTTCTGAATGGCAGCTAGCATGCCTTATTTAATATATGTATAATTACTGCTTAGCCCCATCCTCCCATATTGTACGTGTTCAATATTCAATGAACTGTCCCATTTAATGTCACAACAATCTTAAGTCATGTATTATCATCTTATCACAAATAAAGAAACTGAAGCTGAGAGGATGGACCCAGGGCAAACTGCACATTAAGGCCTGGCTTAATACCTCGCCCTAAGTTATAAAGCTAATGGCAATGTCAAAATCTGACTTCAAAATTCATATTCTTTCAATTATACCATGTCAACTAAATAATAAATAGATATTATCAAACTCAATAGTCATGCTTTTCTTGTTATTTTACTGCACTATTGCTTTTCAAAGGAAAGAAATTCTCAGGAGCTATTGTCCCTTCACTAATTCTACAGTAGACATTTGATCCAGCACCCATTCCTTCCCTCCCAAGAATCCCAGCTTTCTGATTTGGGAACTCTATTTGGGGATCCCTGTTGTTCCAATAAAGTCAATGTAGAATATGTGTTCAATAAAGGGACTGGTTCAAGGTAGCCACATAAACAAAGCTAACCCAGAGTGAATTGCAGAACTTCTGGAGAAGTTGGAACAACAGTATGTAGGTCCAGGAGCTGGAGGCAGCCATCTTTGGATGAGGAAAACCTAGGCAACATTGAATAAAGTCTTACTTAAAGTTAAAATCAAACGATAAATTCCCGTCATATTTTCCAACCAATCTGAGTCAGATTTTGAGTTACATCTAAAAACTCCTGAGAGAGAAAAGCTGCTTCTCACATCTATGTCTTTCACATACTGTTCCCTACTCAGGAATGTCCTCTCCCCCTTGTTAATAATCTCTCTCATCTACTGCGCATCTGTTATGTACTAGGCATTGTAGGAGGTGTTAAACACACGGTATCCCCAATTCTGAAAACTAATCTACGTCCAAAATCTACAAAGTGAGCCTTATCCTCACTATTTCATAGATAAGAAGACTGATGTTCAGAGACTGAGTGATATTCTCAGTATGTCATAGCTAATAAGTGGAGCTAGGATTCAAAGTCAGGTTTACCTACCTCATAAATACTTCTTTCAACTACATGAACCCATCTGCCACATTGATCTTGTCTTAGTGATCTCTGCTCAGGCATCAAATCCTCTGAAACTTTCCCTATCATTTACATTTCATGAGTAGCTCATTCAGAGAAAGGAAATGTTATAATGTATTGTAATTATGTTTATACACTTAGAATGCAAGCTCCTTAAGGATGAGAATCCAAGTAACACCAGTACCTCCCACAGTGTATGACACAGGCCAAGTGAGCAGTATTTGTGGAATCATCACTCAACAGAGATGTGAAGCCCTATGGCTGGGGTTTTTCCAGACAGCCTTTGATGAGTAAATCCCATTAAAATAAACAACTGTCATCATATTGAAGTATATTTTAATATAGAATGTTTCTGAAACATGAAATCTAGGAGGAAATCTGTAAATATTTCTTGATATTATCCATTTGCTGCAATAAACTGTGGCCCTGCTATACTTACAAAGGGCTACACAGTAACGTCAGAAAGCCAGAACAGTAAATACATACATATATTTTTTCAAACAAAATACTTTAAATGTATCAAAGGACCTTGTATTTAGAAAGAATGACATACTTAGGCATATAATAAAAGTTGAACACACTTAAAATGAATGGGACTATTGGCTTCATTTCAGAACCAAAGTTGTCCAGCATAAATCACTTTATTCGTAAATGAAAAGCATGAACAAAAAACTATCTCTAACATACTACCTAGCTCTATGATTCAGGGGCAATTCAATAATATCACTGTCACCTCCTCAGGGTGCTTCTCTGACTACACAATGGAGAAGTAACTCTCAGACAAGATCTCTCCAATCATACTATTTAGGGCATACTTACCACTAACATTTTTTCTCAGTTAATTACTCATGCATTACCATCTCCTCCTCTAGAATGTAAGCAACAAGAAAGCAAGGATTTTATTGTATTTATCAGGACACCTCCAAGGCTTCACACAGAACCTACTAGGCACCCAATAAATGTTGGTTGAAAAAATAATTGTCATGGAAGACTAATAATGCCACAGTGCCCAACTTAAAAAAAAAAAAAGTAAATCGTACGTTACTGGGCATGTCCTGCATTTTCCAAATAGGAGTTTTCTCATATATCATGTACCTTGTCTCAATATTAATCTTACAAAGTTTCTTTTTTTTTCAATCTGGGGACGGGGGTAACCAAATTACTTTATTCGAAGAAATGGTACAAAAGGAAAACTGTAAGCAGATGTTTTGGAACAACAAAGCTTTAAAAATATTTAGTTATCCACCACTTAGTCGATAACTTGTTTTGAATGTATAATAATTAGTGCATAAAAGTAACTTATCATCAGTTCCAAACTCACCTGCAAACTTTGCAAAAGAAATTTCACAGCAACAAACATCTTATCAAAACAAAGCTTAATGAAGCAAAGAAGGACAAACACAAACCATCCCGGTAATTCTAGACGTTTCTGAAACAATGCGGTCTTTCCATCTCTCCCCATTTCTGCATACAGCTAGTAAGTACACTTGGGTATTGATAGATAAATCTTACAGATACCCCCCTCAAATATTTAGAATGACACAGCTCTCAGTCAATTCCGTATTTGCATTAAAACTTTCTCCAAACTCCCCAAGACTCTCTTCGGACCATAGAGCTATTAATAAAACCCCTCAACCCCACATCTGCTTCTCTCTCTCGCTCTCCCGAAATTAATCCTAACTTTTCCCGAGGGATTCACATCTCTGCCACCAAGACATTTTAACCCTGTTACTAAGGGCCGGCTTTCTCCGGATGACCTAAGTACTCTTGACCCGAGAGGGAAAGCCCAGGCTGTGCGTTGTCCCTACTCTCTCCCACCCCAGGTTCCCCCACCCGACCCTACGGGCGCCGCGCAGGTGCCGCTGAGAGGCGGGGCACACAAAGGACCCGCACGGCCCTCCCCAGCCTCCTCCAGCCTGTCCCCTACGGCTCCGTCGGGTCATTGCCCTGGAGTACCGAGGCTCCAGGGAGGTGACGCCGGCTCCTCGCGGACCAGAGATGCTCGCCCCGGGCGCCCCTTCCAGACACCAATCCCGCCCACGCCCCACCCACGAAAGCAGCCCAGAGCCTGGACCCCCGCCCGTTGAAAACGAAAGCGCATCCCCAGCCCCGCAGCCGGGGCCGAACGCATCCCACCCGCCGGCCTCGGTCGCCCCGCACGCGGGCCTGCGCCCCCCAACTGCCGCCCTGGCCCAGGCAGGGCCCCCGCCCGGCCGCCCACCTCCCCGCTCCCCGGGAAGGGCCCCACGCCCGCCCCGCGGCCCCCACTCACAGGCTGCCGGAGCAGGAGGTACAGACGAAGGAGCCGACCGTCATGTTCACATAGGTGGGGCCGCGCTGGTCGCAGTCGAAGCACTTTCGGTTGTGCGGGAGGCCGGTCATGTCCCGCAGCATCTTCAGGTGCTTCTCCTCCTGCTTCCGCTTCGCGCTGGCCGCCATGGCCGCGGCGCCGAGGGAGGAGGCCAGGAGGGCCGGGAGCCGGGCGGCGCTGCGCCGGGGGCCCGCGGTCCCACGGGCCGCCCTGGCCGCGGCCGCCGCCCTCCGTCAGCGCGCGCCGCCCGCGCCGGACCTGGCCGCCGCCGCTCGACTCGCCTGGGCTGGGCGAAGCGCGGGCGCTGAGGAGCGCGGGCTGACGGGCCACACCAACCGGCCAGGCTGGGACAGCTGCCGCCGCCACCACCTTCCCGACTTCTCCAGAGGGGAAAAGACGAAGAAGGGGGACGGCAAGAGGAGGCCCGCCCCGGGCGGCCGGAGGCCAAGTGACGACCGGCGCCCCCTGCTGGCCAGGAGGAGTCACTGCGGTCACGCTGAGGCCCGGGTTTGGGCTGGGGCAAAGTAGGGAAGACACAAAGGTGGTGATGGCAGATAGTATGCGTATTTATTTGCGCTTAAAACTCTTCAAGGGCTCCCCACTGCTTTGGGGATAATTACAGGTTCCTCACTGTCCCCTAAAAAGTGTCCCATCAGGTAGCCCAGCCTACCTCTCTTTATCCTGGTTTACTCGGCCACACTGTGTTTCTCTCCCTTTGCACTCCGACCACCCCGGACTCAGGACCCTTGCCTTTGCTGTTCTCTCTGTATTAGGGTTTCTCATGCTTGCCACTGTTGACATTTCGCACTAGATAAATTTTTGCTTTGGGGGTGGTCCTATGCATTGTAGGATATTGAGCCCGTATCCCTGTCCTTTACCCATTAGATTCCAGAACGACCTCCCTGTAGTTGTGACGACCAAAACTCTCCAGGCATTGCCAGATAGGGAACGGTGGTAGAGGGAGATGAAATCAACCGATCTGAGAACCACTGTCACGCTGAAGGCGGCATCATGCACACATCGGTGACAGGCAACTTAGCTGCGCCCAGTCAACTCATTTCATGTTGCAGCCCACCTTCCTGGAATGTTCCACTCCATGAAATTGCTGTATGGTGTTTTCTTTACAGTTCCAGCAATCCTGCTTATTTGGTGTTTACTGTGTATCGTCTGGGATCTTCCTTCAGGCTGTGAACTGTCAGGCTCTTCTAAGAGCCTGCGGCTAGGTGCCTGGTGTTTAAGGATAAATGCATTCAGTATCTCATTTAATCCTCACAAGAACCCTTTGAAGCAAGCAATCTGGTTCTTTGCATATTACAAAATCTAGAAGCTGAAGCTCTGCGAGGATTAAGTGAATTTACCCAAGAATCCACGTTCAGAATTTGGGATTCCAACCCAGACAGTCGGACTGCAGAACGCAAATCTCTTAATCACTGAAAGAATCCACACTGGGTATCATCCCTGTCCTGCATTTCCCAAAGTAGCACAAGGATGGCCAGGCAGCCCAAGTGCCAACAGCAGGTGAATGGGAAAGTGGATTGGAATCCAGCTTTCCTACCAGCCAAGGCCAGCCTCCAGATATTAATATATTATTAATACTAATAAATGTTTGAATATTAAAAGAACAGAGAGACGTCGAATGGGCCAGGGGATTTTGATTAACTTTCTATCATTGAAAATATCAAACTCCCATGAGGCCACGGCCCACCTTCAACAATGATGAGCTCATGGCTAATATGCTTTTTACCCCATCTTCCCCACCGCCCTCCTACTATTTTGAATCAAATCATACACACTGTGTCATTCATCTGCATATATTTTAGTTTGTATTGCTGAAAATAAGAACTTGCTCTCTTAACCATACCACCAATAGCACACCTAAAAAATTGACACTAACCCCTTAAAATCATCAAATATCCCAATATATCATCAGTGTTCAAGTTTCCAATTATCTCATCCATGTTTATAAAAGATTTTTACAACTTGTTTGAATCCACATGTTGCCATTGGGCAATTCAGCTCATAAAGTCTCTTTTAGTCTCTGGGTTTCCCCTCCCTCTCATTTTTTCCCCTGCAATTCTTTTCTTTTAGGAACTGGGCCCTCTGTCCTGTTGTTTCCCATTGTCTATGTCATTAGACATTTTTCTCTCTCCTCTCCATTTCCAGAAAAACGTGTTGTTGACTCTAGTTCACTTGTGTCCAAGTCAATTTTTCTTTTTGCCAAAATCTTGTTTCTTTGTGTTCTTCCTTCAGGAGGCACATAATGGGGGATGGAGGAGACTTGCTATTATCAGCTGAACTGTTTGTATAAAGAAAGACTTCCCCTCATCTATTATTTGATTCAGTTTATATCAGAAAGGCAGGACAAATATTTGCTTCCTTTACTCACAAATTTTCAAAATAATACATTGGTTTCCTATCACCTTGCAATCATGATTAATATGTTTTCATTGTCATTATAAATGCAAAAATTTCAACATATTTGATATATATTCGCATCCATGGTGCTCACATTGTCTCATCACCAGCCAGTGAAAGCCACTTAAAGTGACTCTAGAGTCTTTTTGGCAAGATCCTTGACTTAAGGTTAAGTGGAATGCCATTGCAGCAAGGCCCTGGGCCGCTTGGGAGATGAGAGCACAGAAATGTCCAATTCTGGACTGACCCAAACTTCCCAGCCCCACTTCAGCTAAATATAAGACAGCGGCAGTCTCTTATTCATCACCAACAGATGCACTTACCCCACAGCCAATGGCTTACTTCTTTGTTTCTATATTTGTAAAGTTCATTTGTCATTTGTATGTTTTCTGTTTGTTCATCTCTCCATGGTCTATCATCTGATAAATGCCAAAACCAGAAGGTGTGACTGCAACACCTTGTACAAACAGTTTAATACGTAGTTGTTTTATTATTGCGTTCTTTTTGTTTCAAAGAGTCAGGAGAAGGTATTTCCAGACTATTAATCTGCAGGAAGGTGAGGTTCAAGTGAAGTCCAAGATGGCTTCTCCTAGGAAAGCTGAGAGTCCATGTGACCTGCTGAATTTTATTTTTTTTTTCATACTGTATATAATACCAAAGTAGGTTTCTACTTTTAAAAATCCCAAGGAGGGTTTTCAGTGTGTCAAGCAAGATTGCTTATTAACTTTAATTTCTTTACCCTCACAACCACGCATAAACAGGTATTGTCCCATTTTGTGTATGAGGTTAATTAACTGAGGCTCCGAAAGGCTGGTTTGCCCAAGGCCGTGCCAGCAATGAGGCATGAAGCTGGGATTCAAACCCAGATCTGCCTGCGAGGCATCAGCTTCTGTTTCCCGTAACTGAATACTACCCCTCTTATTGGATATGCAAAGCAGAAACTACCTTCAGAAGTGCTAGCACTGTAGACAGAGTGACCTTTGAAAATGCAAATATGGTTTCTGGCTTCCCCAGTCTCCTCCCCCTGCTTGAAGCCTTTCAGTGACTTCCCATTGCTTTTAAAAATGAAATAAAACCTCAGAGGCCCAGAAGCCCTGCTTTGCAGCCTGATGTCTCCCTGACCTTTCCCACTGTGCCCCACTGTGCCCCACTGTGCCCCAGGTGCCTCGGCTGCCACCCTGCATGTCCACCACTCTGCTCCTTCCCCACTTCCCTTCCAGTCTGTTACAGTCTCTTTTCTCCCACCTCAGGGCCTTTGCATGTGCCAGTTTTGCTTCCTCAGTCTTCCTTCTCTTTCCCTGCTCATCCCTCAGATCCAGCTCAATACCTGTTTTTCAGAGATCCCTTCCCTGTCCTGCCTAACCACGTCAGACCCCATAATATGCATTCATAGTACCATGTACCTCTCCTTTAGAGCACTTACTGCAGTAGCTATTTACACTGCTTTGTGATCCCTAGTCCCAAGCTGCACCGCAGGCTTCATCCGGAAGGGGACAGGGTCTGTGTTTGCTCACCATTATTTCTCCAGCACTGAGCTCGGAGCCTGGTGCTTAGAAGGGGCTCAATCAATACTGGCTGAGTGAATAAAGAAATGCAGCAATGTGGAGCCAGAGAACAAAGCTTCCCTCAGTCTTATGCTGTATGTTCAGTGTTCTGTTTATCGTCTCTGCTGCTTTGGTTCCCAGAATGACTATGGTTCTGTCAAAGCTACAATGGTTGGGTTAAGGAACTTGCAAATTCTGAAATTGAACCTCCTGATGGTAAGAATCTAAAACCTGACTTACTTAGAGGCTCCCACCTGTCTTGTCACCCCGGGGGTTGGCGGGGGGGGCGGGGGGGGGGGACTCAGAGAAAATGTCCTGAACAGACCCTGGTGTTTGGCAAGGCCCCATTGAGCCAGCCATAGAGCTGCCAACTCATCCTAGACCACCCCACCCTAGGTCACCCCACCCTCCTCGACTGTAGGTGCGGCCCAGAGAGGAGGCCCCTCTGCGCAAAGCAGGACAAGCAAAACAAACAGCGTGGGATGGCCAGGCATGGCTTCATCACTTGGATACTTAATCAAGGAGAGGAGGGCTCCACCTTCACGAAGGACTCACTGGGATTGTCTCCTAGACAATCCAGGAGATGCACTGACAGAATAGAAGGATGCTGCCGGACACACATGCGTGTCCCTTGTCCACCGGCCGTGCACTCGGAATTTACACTTTTCCTAAGTCCTAGGTTGCTGCAATCGCTGTTTTGTTTGTGTAAAAAGGAGCTAATTTGTTAAGTATAATTATTAAAATATGACACAGTTTTCATGGCCCTGTGTTGACATCATTTCCTGTTTTAATATTCTGGGAGCCTGGAAAAAAATGGAGGTGGCCAGGAACCCTTGATGAAACATGCCCCCTGGTCCAAGCCCCCAGACTCCCAACGGTCTCTGCCCAGCTGCAGTCCTTGGACCCTCTCAAAAGCCCTCCCCCACCCCACCCCCACAACCCTCCATGGACACCCAGTTTCAGGCGAGTGAGCTGGGTTGTTGGGGAGCCTCGATTCTCTGTTCTTGAGGTGTTCGGATCGTGCTTTTCCTCGGTCTCCTGATGCACGAAGCTGCTTGAGATTAGGGAGAGGAGTTTCCTTGAGCAGTGAGCATGTACAACCGAGGAGAACTGGAGCTGTGGGTTTTGCCCTTTATTAACATTCTTCTCTCCGCATAGCGTGACTTTTTCCAGCCTCTGACTAAAGAGCCAATGCTAATTTTTATGGCCCGTTAAAGTAATGCAAAAGGAAAGTACTGTTGGCCCCATTAACTCCCCGGGCCCCAGCAGGTTTACGGAGTGAATAATCATCATAGAATCTCCTGCACAAAGCACTGTGGAATAATATTCAACTGATTCCCACCCCCACCCCCCTGCTCTTCTTTTGATAACGCTTTCTTTCAGCTGTGGTTTTTATTATTTTTAACACTGCTTCCTGACTTGCTTTTTAATTTATAAGATAGAAACAGAAGAGGTGGAAAAACCCTACAGAGCAGGAGTACTTCCTGGAAACATCGCGTGGTTTCTGGGTAAATTCTCAGAGAGCCAAAAACTAGACACCTGGAGGGCCGAGTCCCTCAGTGCTGGCGTGGTCAGGCTGCCGGACAGTCACCCCGCCGCCGCCTCCCTGCAGAAGCCAGAGAGACGGAGGGGGCTGCAGACTTGCCCCCAGCTCTCCTGTGTGTAAGCCTCGCTGCCCCCTGCCTGGCTTCATTTCACACTGTTGGTTGGAACTTAGTCTCACCAGCTGCATTCTGTCTGCTCGGCGAGCAGGTCCTGACCTCTGTGTCCTTAGTTTGCCAGCCCATCGGGAGATGGTGGTGCCCGTTGGTTGTCTGAGCCAACCTCAGGCTGTTCTGGAAACTCGAAACAGTAGCACCTAGACTTCAGTTATCCATTACCAGAAAGGCATTCTCTGGATTTTGGAGGGAAATCAGGAAGTATCTCTCAGTCTTCGCTCAGTCCTTCAGTAGATGTTTATTGAGCACCTACTATCTGCCGCACACTGTGCCAGACGCTGGCGACTCAGCAATGAGCAAGCGCGCGCCTCCGCTCCCGCAGCCCGTGTTCGGGGAAGGGAGGACAGCCCGTAAACACAGGCAGCAGCAGCCCGGTGCAGCGACCGGGAAGCAGGGGGAGGGGGTGCTGGGGGTCAGGGCAGGCCCGGGGGCCCAGGGCAATTCTAAGCCTCCTGGCACCTGTCGGGAATCACAGGTCAGAAGGCCTGGCACGGGGACCCTCCCACCCAGCAGCCTCCCTTCCTGGTCACTTTGTGCCGGTTCGGGAATCCTGGCACACCCTGGTCGCCTGGAAGGGACGCGACTCCTCCTCCTCCTCGGAAGCCAAGGGGGAGAGAAAGGTCCCAGCTTCTGCGGCAGGAAGTCTCAGGGTAAGAAACGCTCCATTCACGTCGTCAATGGCACGTTGTTCTTGCCGGTTCCTGGAAACAGAAAGAGGCCCTTCCCTTCTGGGCCAGGGGAAAGAAAGGGGCCCCTGTGGGCAGAGAACCCCGCTGCGCTTCGTCAGAAAGCCAGCACCCGCAGGGCTCGCGAGGCCCGCAGAAAAGGAAGAGGGACCCTACGGTCAGCCCCGTGTTCTGAGGGGACCAGAGGGCGACACTTCCAAAGGGGGGGTCTCTAAAAAAATGCTCCTCTCCTTCCTTTGCTGTTGCCCACTGAATGCTGGCAGATGGGGAATGGCTCATCGCACAGCAGAGAGTCACCTGAGCGCCCGGGAGTGGCGTTGCCTTGCAGCCCCCGAGAAGGGCAGTGACTGCCCAGCACTCCGGGACCGACAGCCCCGTAAAGGGGGCTCACATTTCCGGGGGCGAAACACCATGAGCTTCCTCAATCACGCTCCGTAGGGTACCTCCCTCACCCCTCACACCCGCCTGCGGCCGCACGCTGCATGGTTGTGCCCCTTTTCCTGATGAAGAAACGGAAGCTCCCGGCCAGAAGACCTTGCCGAGGCCATACAATGGGGTCGTGATGGCACTGGGATGCAAGGTCAGCGGCGTGACGTGGGAGCCACGATCCACTCCCCGTGGTCAGCACTGCCGGTCGGAGGCTCTCGTGAGTCCAGCCCGGCCCTCCCCGACAGCTGGAAACGCCTGGAGGAGTGTGGGCTTTCCTTCACTTAGCCTGGCCCGTGGGGTGTGAACCCCAAACACTGAGGGACACAACTGGGCTGGTGGAGCCACAGGCTTCTGCTTCCGGAGGTGTCCCCCACCCCCAGCCCCAGAACTTCGGGCTGCACCTTCGAAGGACCTGTTTTTACTCAGGAGGTCGTTCGGCGGGGGGGATTACTGAGTAAGTTACACGCACCACGCTCTCACACGGAAAACGTCTGGAATATTCACTGAGGTCATTGTAGCCATACGGAGGTGTCCTCCCGGAACGTGCATGGAGCCACATAGCGAAGCCTGCTTCACAGGTTGGGGAGCCCCAGGGTAGGTTTACAGGAAGAACCCACAGCCATCCTTACTATAAGGACGACCTACTGCCATATTGCTGGCCGCCATCCCAGGCCTGGGGCTCTTCATGATCCAGCAGGTTATGGTAAGGCCCGAACAAGAAAATACACTCAGCACAGCACCGGGCACGTATGCAAGCACTCCTGATCATTCTTCTTACGCGCCACCTAATTTCCTCTCCTTCTGCGCCGTGTGTCCCTTATAAGGTGCCAAGACAGCCACACTGCAGTTTAGCTGAGATTTGCTACCGGCTGCTATGTGAACTCCACCCGCCCCAGGGTATCTGGCTACCCTTTGACCAGAGCGATGCTGCACTCCGATTGGCTGAAATCACTTGTGGCCCGAGTGGTCTGCAAGGCAGTCAGTGACACACGTGAACAACTGTCTTACCCAGTGCACACTAGTTTTTATTGGTTCTTAGTAAATATGAGATTGGACAATTAATTTTGCAAACTCATCCTAGAAAAAGTGCTACATGACTCATTGCTGAATATCGCTACTGTCACCTTCAAAGCACTCCCCCTGGGAAGCTGTGCACCTATGCCAGCGCCTAGTCCACCCTTCAAAGCACTTTTGAAATTCTTTTCCTGGAATGGCCATCAGAGCTGTTGTCAAGCAAGGTTATGACACCTTACCGAGTTGTTTGTACAGTGCTGCCAACGTAAGGGCACAGTGGGAAGTTTGCAAACTTAATTGTCATTTTTGGGGGACAATGACAGCTGTGATGGCCATTCCAGAAAAAGAGTTCCAAAACTGCTTTGAAGGGTAGACTGGGCGCTGGTGTCAGTGCATAGCTCCCCAAGGCGGGTACTTCGAAGATGACATAGTGATATTCAGCAGTGTGGTATGTAGCACTTTTTCTAGATTGAGTTCACGAAATGGTCTGGCTGCATATCTGCCAATGTTCAGGTCAATAGATTCTGTAGATGAAATGCTCCAAACACATCTAACCATGGGAGCTATGTGATCATTTCGTGCTGTTGCATTTGGAGAAGAGGGTGTGTGAGTGTGTGTGTGTGTGTGTGTGTGTGTGTGTGCATTTAGAAGTGGTGACGAGTGTCTTTAATCAGGCCCATATCTCCTGTGTGTACCTGTACAAGGAGAGATGGCACAGCAGGGCAGTTGTGAGCATAGTTTCTGAGTCAGACTGTCCAGATTCCTTGGACCTCCCCTAGGAGCTTGAGAAGCCAACTTTCTGTACCTCAGTTTTCTCACCCGTGAGATGGGAATGATACTCCCACCAACTTCATACATAAGATTGTTGTGAGGATTAAGTGATTTGTTATACAGAAAGGACTAAAAATGCGGCCTGGCAGATAGTAAGCACTCTACAAGTGCCGGCTGTTATTTCCGTATCCCATCCTGCTCCCATCACCACCTCCTCTATAATCCAGTGAGAGGGAGCCAGCAAGCGTGTCCTACAACAGCCTTTTTTCTTGTTTCATTGCTGAAGATTCTGTGTAAAGCATCAACACAATCTCATTCCAGAACACTTCAGTCTCTGCTGGTGTGGGTTTGAGTAGTGTACCCCCAAATCCCCATTCCCCAGGAACTTCAGGATGTGACCGTCTTTGGAAATAGGATCTGAGAAGATGTCACTGTTAATCGTTGAAGATCTTGAGATAAAATTCTCCTGATTTAGAGTGGGTCTTAAGTCCTAGGACGGGTGTCCTTTATGAAGAGGAGGGGACACACAGACACATAGGGAAGAAGGTGATGTGACAATGCAGGCAGAGATTGGGGTGATGCTGCCACCAGCCAGGGACCACCTGAGACCACCGGAGACGGGAGGAAGTGAGGAGGCGTTCTTTCCCGGAGCCTTCCGGGGGAGCCTGGCCCTGCTGTCATCTTGATTTGGGACTTCTGGCATCCGGTACTCTGAGGCAATAACTTCCTGTGGTTTTCAGGCACCCAGTGTGTGAAAATGTGTCGCCGCAGCTCTAGGAAACTAATTCAGTTAGTGAAGCCCAGGTTCAGCCACCCAGCCACAGCCCCTCTGCAGCCGCGGGGGCCCTCGGTTACCTTCCCAGACCTTGGTCGGTGCGTGCACGCCCGGGCTAACGCACTTCATCTAGTGCACAACAACCCCATTCGGTGAATGTGGCTAAGCCCTTCCCACGGCAGCACCCCAGATTCCGCAGCCCTAATGGCAGCAGGTGACTGTCACCCACAGCCAGGTTCAGGCCGCTGCTGCCCCCTCTGCCAGGGGACCATGGGGACGCAAGCATTGCCTCTGATTTAGAGCCATGAAAGGACAAGGAAGTCCTCTAGATTACAGCGGTTCTCAACCTGCGGGCCGCGACCCCTCTGGGGGCCGAACGACCCTGTCACAGGGGTCGCCTAAGACCACTGGAAAACACACATCAGACATTTACATGACGATTCATAACAGTAGCAACATTATGGTTATGAAGTAGCAACGAAAATAGTTTCATGGGGGTCACCACACCATGAGGAGCTGTGGTAAAGGGTCATGGCATTAGGAAGGCTGAGAACCACTGTTCTAGAACAATGTTTCCTTTTTGGTAACTCAGGGGCTTTGGGGGCAGTTTTACCAACCTTACTTCCTCTTCCTTGTGCTTTTTTGGTCTACCTTAGTCATCTAAAATCAGATTAATGTGGTCCTATTCATAGTAATACGGGCGGATTCTCTGTAGGAGCTGGAAGTGGCCATTTGAGAAAGCTTGGTGCCATCTCCCAGCTGTGAACATGATGCATAGTTAAGGTTTACACCAAAAGGGACTTTCATATGCAAAGTTTCAAGTTGAAAGAATATTAGAAATCACCCAGGCCAGTGACTCTCAACACTCTGGGGACTGCAGCCCCTTTTGAGAATCTCAGAAAAGATGCCAACCCTCCCCTTTCCCTGACCTGTGCACTCAAAATAAAGATTATCCTCTCAGGCCAGTCCTTGAACCCAGGCTACCATCCACTTCATTTGACAAATGAGGGAAGTCAGGCTCCCAAAAGTCAAGCAGAACTGGGTCTCAGAGGAATGTAGTGGCAGAACCAGGACAAAACCCCAGATTCTCCATGACCCACCATCTCCCTGAAGCTGCCTCTGTCTCAGTCTGAAGACTCCAGCAGGAGTGACAAAGATGGGAAAGAGGGCCTCAAGGAAAGGGAGCCTCCAGATGGATGGAGCTGATGGTCAGACACACATGGTGGCCTGGATGCCACAGTGGATTCCCAGGACAGGGCACCCCTCCGTTCTCCACCAAGGCCAACTCAAAAGGAAAGAACTTTACGTGAAAAACAGTCTTGGATCATGCAAGGAGAATTTTTCCAGTAACGATCTTTGCATTTCCAAAAGAAGTTTATATAATGTCTTCTTCAGGCCTCTTAAAAATAGAAGAGCATCTCATCTTTCTAAGATGATTTGAATGTAGACAGACACGGAGGCAAGAGGACCCGCTAGCGAGGAAGGTTCAACACGTGGTCTGTGGACACCATTCCTGCTTCCCCAGCCTGGAGCAGGCCTCAGCCATCCACCGAGCACCGTTTCTAAACCAACTCCAGGCGTGGCCTCAGAATTCTTCGCAGCTCAGCACTCCAGAAGCTAACTGCCAGTTGGCAATGAGGTCTGAAACCTGTTTGCCATCCTACAGCTAAATGACCTGCCAACATTGTTCTAGTCTCTTGTGATTAGATGTTCCCTGTGGTCTCACTGAAACTTTCTGGTGGCTTGACTGAGTTCAACAAAAGCCTAGAGACCTCCCTTTCTAGGGCAGTGATGTCTCCTAGGAGTTCTTCTAATAGCTTCATCTACGGTCATGTGAAATAATTGACAGCCCTAAGTATTCTTGCTTATCACTAACTTACATTTACATAGACTATGAAGACCGCTCTTTAGAAATTTCAAGTTTAATCTTATTATTGCCCATAGTTCTTGTGTCTTGATTTTTGATACCTTCTTTTGTAGCAGGAATCTCTCTCTCTCCCTCCCTCCCTCCCTCCTTCCCTCTCTGTCTCTATCTCTATCACTATCTCTAGTTCTAGCTCTTGACTAAGTCCTTAATATTAGATTTTTGAGAAAGAAAAAAACAGGCTGACGCAAGTCTAAGTTGCATCATGACATCCAGAGATGACAGAGTAAGGTACAGGGTGGTATTTTACATCTTGTTACTAAATAGTAAAGAAATGAGCTCTGTGGATCTATTTCATCGATCAGACACGTTGAGCTTAGAGCCCAGTGCTGGCCCCTTCTCTTGACTCTGTTCTTTGCTTGCATCACCAAGCATTCCAGAACTACTTCTGGAATGTTCCAACCTTGTGTTTGCCTTGGTACCTTGTCACTCGATGATTTGACTTCTGTAATACATCTGCACTCCCCCCAAAGACAAGTACTGAGTTAACTTGCATGTTTACTGCTCCTCCAACGTGGAAGAAATCACCTAGTAGGAACAGGGCAGCCTTGTTGGGGCCGGTGTAGGATGAGCTCGTCCAACCCACTGGCTGCACGTGGCCCAGGACGGCTTTGAACGTGGCCCCCACACAAACTGGTAAACTTCCTTAAAACATAATGAAAATGATGCACGGACCTTTTTTTAAAGCTCATCGGCTATTGTTGGTGTGAGTGCATTTTATGTGTGGCCCGAGACACTTCTTCTCTTGAGGCCCAGGGAAGCCACAAGGTTGGACACCGCTGGTGTAAGATGTGGAGTTCAAGGAAGGGACTGAGCAGGGGGTTGTGCTATGTCTTGTTTTGTTTTCTAGTTCTAAATCTGGTTTAAAACAATGCGAACCAAGGAGGTTTTAGTATTTCCTAATGTGATTTTAAAAATCATTTGGTCTCCCTGGTCCACATTTGGCCTCCTCTCCTGTCCCTTCTCAATCCCGCACCAGAGGGGGCCTTTTAAACACTAAGTCAGATCACGACATGTGGCTACTCAAAATCCTGCAATGCCACCTCTGTCCTCCTTTTCTCTGCGTGCCAGCCACTTGTCATAGTGACCTACTTGCCATATTGACAAGTCACCGGGCTCCTGCCTGAGTCCTTTCCTCTAGCCGTGGGCCCTGCTTTAATCCAGGTAGTTGCTTGGCCGACTCCTTCACCTCTCCCCATCCTACTTTCTTAACAGGGCCCATCCTGACGCCCTATGTAACGTGGCAACCTGCCCCCGCCCCTCCTACACATCCAGCTCTCCAGCCTCTTTATCCCACTCTCCTTTTTATTTTTTCCAGAGCACTTACCATCTTCCTAGATACTATTAATCTATCATTCTCTTACTAGTATATTTATTGTTTATCATCTAACTATCTCTCAAGAGAATATAAGCTCTAGGAGGGCAGGACTCTTCCTGCTTTTGTACTGAAGGGTTCCAAGTGCTTGAATAGTGGTAGGCACTTAATAGGTGCTCAATTAATATTTGAGGAGCAAATGAATGAATGAACGAATGAATGAAGCCTTTGTTCTGGGATGATGACCAATTAGTAGCAAAAACTTCACCTCTAAAAGAGTTTTTTTCTAAAATAAAGTAAAGGTCGGGGAAATGAACATTGCAGAAAAGGCTGCACAGATGATAGTACTGATTTAGGAAACTTCCAGAAGGTAGTTTTTATGGTAATTTTTTTTTTTAACAAAAGAAAGTTCAATTTTATTGAACTGTGGGTCTTCGGGTCTTTCTAGCAAAAACTCAGCAGTTGTTTAAATCACTCTAATAGAACATGAGGTTTTCCCTCATGGGATAGGAGGCAAAAATGCATGTACAAAGAAGTTACTGAAAACTCATAAATATTTTGCCCAAAGAAAAACGTTTGTGTGGTTGAAGGGTGGACTCGTTTATGCTAACTACCTTTCAGAGCCTCTGTTTTTGCATGCAGAGGTGAGCTCCTGCGATTAGAAGCCAAAAGCGCCTTAGTGAGACATGCTCTCAGGACTGGTAATGAAGTAAGACGCCCACGGGAAACACAGGCCGTGCAATGGATCATTATTGAGCAGCCATCATCCCGTCCAATTAACTTCCGTGGAGGAAGCAACCCTGAATCCAAATGCTAACCACATGGGGCTGTATGAAGATGCCATGATTCTTCTGAAAAGGTCTGTCTGACACTTGAGGTCCAATGAAATTTTGTCCACAAAACTCTGAATTTGAGAAAAGAGAGGAAATATCATGCAAAACAGCTTTGCAAAGTAAATCTACCCTGAGTCTTCATGCTTCTCAAGGGAAATGCACACTTTTATGGTCGTTTTGTGTTTTGAAGACTGAAGAGTGTTCATTGTTTTCTTCCTTGTACTCTCTGAAGTTGCTTTCCACCATCTAGATGCCAATGAGATTAAACATGCACCAATGCACCAATGGCATGCTCCTGTGCACCCCTGCAAAAATTGCAAGTCTAACCTTTTTCAAAAGTACATGTAATCTAAGACCTGATGAGACGCGACACCAAGCGGAAGTTTTTCAGACAAATCTCTGGTGAAAGTCAAGGTCAACAGCATTGTGTGGACAAAGAGGGCGGAACCTCGGTTTCTTAGACAAGATACCTACAGCGTTGTGAGAAAACCCAGGCCACATGTTTAAATCCGGCCTGGATTTGCAAACTCCGGAACCTTCCTTGTTGCTGCATTCACAGTCAACAGCCATGAACGGGCTCAACGGCAGGCTATTGTCTGTGACTCCTCTGTGACCACTGAGATAACCCTGTCCCTCTTGTCCTCTTATCCCTGAACACTTGCCGTCACATAGTTTCGTTCTGAACCTGCCTCCTTCTCCTCTCTGCACCCCTTCTAGGGAGAGGAAGGTCCTGAGCTTGGTGCTCATCTTCTCTGTCCCTATGATGCTTCCCATCTCCCACCCCTCATCCCCCTTAGCCCGACCCTGCCCCCGGCCCAGTTCGGTGCCACACTTAGGAGCTGCAGCGGGGGAACCAGACCTCTTGGGTCTAGTTCCCGCTCGACTCCCAATTATACAAGGGGGATCCCAGAATAAACACGGAATTTATTTATAAAAAATTGTGTGTTTATGCTTACATGTTTAAACTTCAGTCACCATCAAAGTACTCTCTGTTTCACGCAGTGCACCTATTGAGATGCTGTTTCCATGGCTCAAAACAGTTTTTGAAGGCATCGATTTTGATGCCTTTTAGTGCTTCTGCTGTTGGTTGTTTCACCTCTTTCACATCGGCAAGATGTTCTGTGAGGACTTTTTGCATCCAGAGAAACACAAAAACGTTGCTCAAGGCAAGGCCAGCTGAACAGGGAGGGTGGGGCATGGGCGTCACGCTGTTTTGGTCAAAAACTGCTGAACACTCAGCACGGTGTGGGCAGGTGCGTTGTCAAGGAAGAACTAGTCATCTGTTTGCGACAACTTGGGCCGTTTCTTCCACAAATCATGACACACACCACCTTCTCAAAACTTCCAGATGAAACTTTAACTGTTTGATTCAGAGAAACAAATTCTGAGTGCACAATCCCTCTCACGTCAAAGAAAGATAATTCCGTTTTGGGGGGGTCGTGCCCCCCCACCCCATGTATGTGGGACTTTGGGTTAGTCATCACAACTCTCTGCGCATCGATCTTCTCATTTGCAAAATGGGGATGACAACACTTACCAAGTTCGGTGAGTATTAAATGAGATAATACACCTTGAACAGTATGTGGCACATATTAACCAATACTACCATTATCCGCAAATGCAGAAGTCTATTTATCCTTTAAGCCTCAGGTCAGCTGTTAATGTTCTATTATACAAAGTCTTTCCAGATTTTAATGGTTCTTGTTTGTTAATGTAAACCCTTGTAATTCTAGGTTGAGACTTTTTCTTACCCCTTGGAAAGGTACCATTTACTGAGCAACTAGGTATGTCAGGTACTAGGCTCAAGACTTCATGTATATCGCCTTACTTGTTTCTGAATTGTGAGTACTTCTACTTCCACTTTACAGATGAAGAAGCCAACACACAGAAAGGAGATTAGCTCCTTTTCCAAATTTGCAGCGTGAGCGTGATTCGCTCACTTGTCTCCTTAATTTCACTTCTAGATGAAATACTCTCCAAGGGGAGACCAGCACCTCTTCCTCAGCTCTTTATCTCCTCATGTGGAGAAGTGGGGTGGACTTGAAATAAACAAATGTACAGTTTGGATACCATAGAGTCTGGTGATACACTAAGAAGTGGCAATCACATTACATTATATCATTTCCAGTGCATTATCTCATTAAAATCTTAAAATAATTCTGGAAGATGCATATTGTTATTGCTGCAAATATGAGAGTGGGAGGCAGAGAGGTTAACTGGCTTTTTTCAAACCAAATTGCCAGGAGTGACAAGGCTAGGACTCCGCTAGACCACCGTTACCATTTCCCCAATACCACCTGAGACCCAACAAACGGCACAGTATCTTGGAGACAAAATGAACTCTATATGAATCGCAAATAGTGCAAAAGAGGCAATGGCTACAAATTAGCAGAAAATGTAAGACTGTTTTCCCAGAGTTTAGTTCCTCAGGAAGGGGAAGACAGACAGACTCAGAGCCAGGCCAAGTTGAAGAAACCTAATTCTCACTGGGATAGTGGGTGGGGAGGTAGGAGATGGATTCAGCTCAAGTAGTTCCTTTAATCCGAACATGATTTTATATAAAGTTACGAGCCAGCAGACTTGTAGGAACTCTACATTATGACTGCCTCATTTGGAAGAATTCCCTCCGCAGCCTTCTTTCTGGTCTTTCTGGAAGGTCAGGCATAGTTCCGTTTCAACATCTGGTAGCCCTGCAGAGGAGGTAGCCTCGGTGATGCAACTGGTTCTCTGTTTCCAAGTATGAACGAGCAGGTTGGCGTTATACAACGGAGGCAGGAAAAGGCCGGCGGCGCCTTTAGTAACGTGCCCCATGTCCGGAAGCAGCCAGTGATCACCGGGGAGTTTGTTCACCACAGATACGCAGGAAGAATGGGGGCAAAAAGTGCTGACACACGTTTGCCAAAGGCAGGGATTGTGACATCCACGCAGGGGGCTGTGCCCACATGGGCCCTGGCCTTTCCCCTGATGCCATCGGAAAGGAGCTGGGCTGAGCTCTCTTGCCCTCCAGGCCGACCTACTGGGGTAGAGCACGTCTCTACAGGGGTCACTTAATGTGCTATCTGCTGTACGCAGTGAACCAAGTCCCAGGCCTGGGGGAGGGAAAGGGGCACAGGCAGCCCGAGGCAGATCCTGCCCTCGAGGGTTTTCGCTGTAATAGGAAAGAAGCTCTCTAATAACCTCAAACCACGGCGGAAAGTGAGGCGACCTGAGAGCCGTGTGACAGCGCGCCGAGGCCGTCCCAAGGGAGCGGGGAGATCCTCGGCCGCAGAGGACACGGAAAGGACACGTCACAAGGAGGCGGCACGTCAGATGGGCAGGGTTGGGAGGGCACGTGGCCTTGGAAAGGGAGAAGAACATTCTGGGCAGGAGGCAACAACGCGGGCCAAGGAAGGGGGAAGATACAGGCGCCCGACAAACAATAGTTTGTGTAGGATGCTTGAAGGCAGGCTTCTCGCGGTGCTGCTGTTGGGGAGCTTTAGCAGGCACTAAGAAGGGTATCTTTCAACAAAATGGAATTCTTACCGGTTCGTCCAGTCACTTGTCTGACCCCCTCCTCCCTCCCCTCGCAGAAGATATTTCCAGACCCAAGACGATAACGTGGGGGGTGCAGACAAGGGGCCAAGTTCACGGAATGCATTTACCTTCTACCAGACCTGTCCTAGGTTCCTGCAATATGGAACATGCCGTAAGCTACAGAGAAGCCCACGCAGCCCCCTCCCCCCCTCGCAGAGCTTGCTAAGGCGGCGGCCTGATTTTAAATGTGCAATGGACTACGAACAGTAGCAATGCTTGTACTGGCACATCCGCGCCTCGTGCTGGATTTCACAATCGAGATGTGTTGAATCAACTTTTCTTATATGTGTGAACACTGTAATAAAAAAGGAAGAAAGGAAGGAAGGAGAGAAGGAAGGGAAGGAGAGGGAGAACAACAGCTTCCTTTTTGTTCCCAAGGCTCAGTTTCTGCATTCCATAATTTAGCTGCATCTCACCAGCAGAGCGGGATGGATGTCTTTCCCAAAAAGGAAAGAAGGTGTTTTACTGCCAAACTGAATATATGGATTTGGCTGTGGTTGTTAAGCCACCTGTTAACGTATTTCAAAGCTTGTCCTTTGGCGATGGTATCTGAGCTCCATCTAAGAACGCAGAGTGTGTGCACTGCACTTGGCCACCACGAAAACGGCCGACCTTTCTGCTTCACCTGAAACGCCTCACGTGTTTCTGCCTTAGGAAAGTTGTGCCTGCAGTGTTGTGTTTGGCCCAGGCTACTTACACAAGTCTTTTCTTCGGGAGAATCCGACCCTGCTGCCATGGTTTTCTCAGCATGCTTTCGGCATCAGCACATTGATTATGCTGTCGTCAGCCGGAATCCTGAGACGGGAAAAAAGACCTATTAGATCATCAAAGTCCACTCCCGAAGTGGGGCCTAAGTCCCCGGGAGAGCCCGTGACACACCCTCTTGGCAGATGACCAAAGAAAATGCAGAGGCATGTGAAATTTTACCCTGCTACAGTTTTTTTTTTTTGTTTTTTTTTTTAATTTTTGAAAGTTTCTGAAATAACTCTCTGAATGCAGGTCAGCCATTCTGAGCTGGGGGCAATTTTACCCCCTCCTACCCCTTCCCCCTGAGACATCTCATTGGCCATCTTTGGAGACAAATTTGGGGAAGGGGAGGGTGCCCCTGGTATCTACCGAGCAGACACCAGGGATGTGCTAAATATCCTGCATTGCAAGAGACAGTAAAGAACTTTCCAGCCCAAATGTCATAATGCTGAGGTTCGGAAACCTGGTTTGGGTCTTTCCGAAGCTTTTTTCCCCCCTGCTCTTTATTCACTGGACTCTACCCTAAGCAGATTCCATGGCTCTGAGGAACACGCCTTATTCTAAAATAAACCATATCAAATAAAATGCTGACTGATTCTAGGTCTTAGTCCAAGCATAAGCAAGCACTAACAATCACACAGAGAAACGAGAGCACCTTTGCTGGTTATTTCCAGAGTTAGATTCATCAAGGAAATTACATTCTACAGCAGTGGTTCCCAACCTATTTCCACTAGTGTACCCTTTTTAAACCCATTCCTATAAATTGTATACCTTGTTGTTAAAACAGCTGTTTTTAAATACTGACACTTTTGTTCAGTGAGATCTTAATGTAAAATAGTGGAAATGAGGTAATACGTTAGGAAAGAAAAATGACTACACTAAAAGTCCAAACCACAGATTTTATTTTACAATATTCGTAACACAATTAAATATTGATAATGATGATAAAGTATTTAACAAACTTTTAGTTTATTATTAATGATAATATTTACTTGTGTTATCTGAAAAGTCTGTAATAACTGTTATGCAGATCACCAGCCAGTTGAAACACTGTTAGTGAGATCGTTGGGCTTGCTTTGATGCACTTAGTTTCTTGAAATCAGGCCCAAAAGATGCAAGATAGAGTCTTAAATCTGGACTTGCGTTAAGCTTGTTACAGTATTTACTTTTTATGAAGGTGCAAGAAGAAAAAGCTCTCTCCATCAGTTCAGTATTAGTAAATGGCAAGAGGCATTTGAGGAGTTCCCTGGTGGTGTAGTGGCTAGGCTTCAGCACTGTCAGTGCTGCAACCTGGGTTGGATTCCCAGCCAGGGAACTACCCACATAAATAAATAAAAAAATAAATTAAAAAAAAAAAAAAAGAGGCATTTGAGTGCCTTCTCACTGAGCTGTTGGTATTCCTCACTGACATCTACCCAGAAGGTAATAAGATGCTTTCTTTGAAAATCAGAATTTAAAGAAGAATCGGTTGAAAGGTCAATTAGCTGCTCTTTTCCATTGATGGATAGTTTAGCTCCTTTGAAAAATTCTTCAGTGAAGGGATCTGCAATCCAGGTGTTTTCTTTTCCACATCGAGGGAAGTAAGTATAAAAGGGCACTTTAAGACCTTCCAAGTGACTTACAATATTCTCTTTCATGTCTTACAATATAATAGGTGCAAGTCATTCTCAGATAAGAAGTTGTGCAGAGTTCAAACACTTCAGGCTGACCTCTTTCAATACACGCTTTCCAAAGGTCCAGTTTTTAATCATTGTGTACAGAAATACCGCCTCCTAACATGGCCGGCGGCCTTGTCCGGGACCACCCCCGCAGTCACTTCCTGGTTCTTCTCCATGAACTCCTATTCCAGCCAACCCTAGTCCATGCGTGGGAAACTGCTGTTATTATGGAAATACTGTGCTATAAATTTCCCCACCCTGCCTTTGTTTGGGGCTCAGACTTTGGAAACAATTCCTCTGAGCCCGCCGGCATAAAATAAACAGCCTGAACTTGCAAGTCCTCCGAGTGCTGCAGGGTCTTTCTGACAGGTGAACAGGAAGAGCCTTTCCGCAACAACTGATTCAATTTTGTTGGTTACTTTGAATATAGTGATTGAGCTGTTTTGAAGTCCCAAGTTGAGTTTGCTTATTTCTAGAAAAATATCTGATAAATATGCAAGATTTTGAAGCCAATCACTGTCCTGAAACTTTCAAGCCAGAGGAAAATGATGGTCTTCAAAAAATACCTGAACTTCACATCTAAGTTCAAACATCCGTGTAAGTACTTTGCCATGAGACAGTCACCTGACCTCCATATGCAGAAGGAATGTGCTGTGAATGCTGTTCATGTCTTCACACAGCGCTTTAAACAATCTGGAATTTTGTGGTTGTGACTTAATAAAATTAACTTTTACAGCCTCATTAAGGACATCTTTCAGTTCACTAGGAAGAGACTTGGATGTAAGACTTTGTCTGTGAATGCAGCAGTGATTCCATGGTACATGGGGAGCTACTTTATTAATTTGGCCTCTTATACCTATAATACAACCTGCATCCATCAGTGCATACACCACAGCAATTCGACCAACTAATGTCGTTTTCAATGAAATAAACCGTTGATGGCATTAAAAAGATCTTCACCTGTGGTACATGCTGTCAATGAGTAACAAAACAACAGGTTTTCCTCAATATTATGTCCTACTAAATACTGGGTGATGATGAGCGAAATAGACAGATCGGCAACATCTACACTTTCATTGACCTGATGGAAAAGAATTTACTTTTTCTAATTCTGTTTACTACTACAGCTTCAACATTATCAGACATTTCCTGAATTTGTCGAGACATTGTATTGCTTAAAAAAGAGATATTGATTTTGCAGACATGTTCTTCCCCAAACATACAAACACTAGTACAAAAGAAATTAAATCTTCACCTATGGTGTGGTTTTTTACCACATTTAGCTATCAATAAGTAATACGGTTATGATGCCTCAACTCATTGTCTTTCTTTCTGACATCATGTATGAAGTTACAGTTGGATGCTTTTCTAAGTGCCAAAAAGAATGGATTTCTTTGTTTTTATACATAAGATGTTTAGTTTCTAAATGTAGAATGAGTAGAGAGGGTTTCGTGCAATATTGGATAATATTTCCCCACATACAACACGAAGGCTTAGGACAGCCATCATCCCCTACAAATGAACACCCACATTTACTACACTCTTCAGAGCATTTCCTTTCCTTCTGTGTAGTATCTGCATTTGAAATATTAAAGACCTTTACTCTTTAGCTTATTAAGAAGTTATCCCAGCCCTAGAATGGAGCCTTCATTATGACATTCTTCCCCCTCCCCAAACCAAACAGAATCAACATTGGGCTTTTCTACACTATTGAGCTAACTTCAGTTAAAATGTGTCACTTGCATTCAGTGACAACTCTGTTACACTTCCTAATGAACTGTGTCTGATCTTCAGACATTTTCTGAGGTATTTATGAAAATGGAACAGCTTAAGCTCAGTGGCATCTTCATGATGATATTTAATACAAGAAGCTTTTTTGCAAAGCATACTGTCTAGAATCTTCATTGTCTATTATTATTAAAATCTGTGGCCCACAGTGCCCCCCCGCCTCCTTAATGAGGCTGCCCAGGACAACTGGAACACAAATGCTTCACAGGGAAGACAACAGCATGATCACAACAGAACCAAGAATCCATGAATCTGGTTCGAACATTCTCGCTAAGCTGGAGGTACATTTACTAAACTCTTTTCCTTTATTTTCATTTTGCTTAACTTGTACAAATTACAATAGTCATATAAGCTCATGATGAATTAAAAAATGCCTACCACATGGATGGTAGTGAAACTTCTCTGTTCCTACCTGCCCAACCTCCAGGCCTACTGCTCAGAAAGAAGCACTATTAATAGTTTCTCATGTGTTCTAGAAAATGTCAGAGAGGAGAATAGCGGTAAAATTATATTTTTCCTGTGCCCCAATTTCTTTCTCTCTCTTTCTTTCTTTTCTTTTTTTTTTTTAAATTTCCAGAGCTCACAGTACTTTATATCACCACCAAACCTTTACCAGGCCAGTCCCATAAATACGTCAAGCTCTTCAGATTAAATTAGAGATACAATTAGAATAACGTCTTCATATTAGTGGCAGACATTAAATAACATTTTCCCCAACCTTCGGTGTTTCTATGTTTGTCTGCTTTTCATCCAAGTTCCCATTGAATTTTGTAGCTGTTGTTCCTTAATTACCACAAGGACTTCATTTAGTGAAATTAGCTGGAGCCTTAAACTAACATTGATCCTGCATATCTATGGAGACCGTGTGGAACTAAGATGTTCATTAGTGGACACACAGACGTGAACGTGGTGGTCTGAAATCCGTGAATAGCTCACTGCTTCAAGATGCTGTGACCTCGATATCCCCTTAAATCCTAAAATGGGAATGCTTCTCTCTCCTGGGCTGTCTTCATGTTCTTCCTGGATATATCTTTAACTTTTGATTTTTTAAACACATACCAGAGAGGCATGACTGTACCTAGGTTTGCCCCTCAGGCTATATCATGGAGTCATCTTGGCCTTCAGCCTGCTTTGAGGGAAACTCAGCAACTGAAGTCAAGTCACTAAACGGCTGCCCCTGGGTGACAGACCCCTGCCTTCCTATTACCAATCAGGACTTCTCTGTCTCTCTATCCTTTTGGAATCAGAGCTCAGCCCGAGTCATCTCTCCATAAGCCTGTGGATTCTTCCTTGTGACTTTGCAGTCTGTAACATGCCCCATCTGGCTCTAGCCTGAGGCCTTTTAGCATATGTCATCCTGGACAGAAAATATGTGGAAGAAAGTTTCCCTCTTTCCTTAAACTCAAGGCAGCCCAGAATCTTAAACCCCTGGTATGACCTCATTAACAGAAATAAAACAGAGTGAATTTGCCAAAAGACAGGGGCATAAATAAGGACCCACAGCGGGAGTGAGGGCAGACAAGAAGAGCAGGGTGGACTTCATCGTTAGCCCTTCATTACCCCTCCTGAACCCCAGTTTAGGTCAGGACACTCTCAGGTCCTCAGGAGCAGCAGACTCCCTAGGATGGGAGTGGGGGCCTGGGTGGTGTGTCCGGAATCCTATCCCTGCTGCCAGCTATTGGTTCAGTGATGGGTGAGCCAGCCAATGGTATGAGAGGGGGTGTGTCCTGCGGAAGTCTCCTCATTCTAAGGACAAAGCAACTGGAAGAGACGGTGGTTCTGTCTCTTTCTCTGGACATCATTATGTTGAAGCTATGAGGCCCAGAACTTCTTGATATGAACCTGCAGATGAAGTCAGCTCATAAGGGAGTGCAGAGTTCAGGGAATTAGAACCCAAGACATAGGATTCTGTCAACCCTGGCCAGGCCCTGGCAACTCCCCATTGTGTGAGCCAAGCCCGGTCCTCATGGTCTAAGCAATTCAGTTCAATGTCTGTTACTTGACCCCAAAAGCATTCTAAATGACACAAAGACAGAGAAGCCAGCATCAAAGGAACAAAAACAGAATTTCTACTCCACAAACCATAATTTGTCCTCTTGGGCAAAGTGACTGGCCTGGGAATAAAGGACACTATGTATTTTCCAATACCTTTATGGTTTCTTTGAATATTTATAACTTTTTTTTGGCTTTTTCCTTATGAAATAAAGATTCAACTTCTGTCCTTCCTTCCTTCCTTCCTTCCTTCCTTCCTTCCTTCCTTCCTTCCTTCTTTCCCTTCTAAGTCAGAACTCTGAGACACAGCTAAATGTATAACAATAATTGTCACAGGAAGAATAGCAATTGCATTCAAGTTACTGGACCAAATATGTTGGTTACGGGTAGAAGTGTATAGAAAGATGAATCACATGGCACTAGACTTAACGATGCTCTCATTCTGATTCTATCCCCACAGAATCACGGAGAAAGAGCAATTAATGTAATTCTAACTGACAGTAGCCCAGAGTAGAGATGACATTTGACCTGAGACTTGAAGCATTTGTTTTTTGAGTAAAGGAACTTCAACCATAAAAAGTACAGAAAATTATATAACACGCACTTATATAATCACCAAACCATTTCTATAAATACTAACGTGTTGTCATTTTGCTCCAGATCCATTTTTTAAATTAAACTTTTTATTTTGAGATCACTGTAGATTCATACGCAGATGTAAGAAATAATACAGAGAGATCCCTGTACTGTTTCTCCAGTTGCCCCAGTGGCAAACCTTGTAGAGCTAAAGTACAATATCACAACCAAGATATCGACATTGATACAGTCACAGAACATTTCCATCACCCCAAGGATCCCTCATGGTGCCGTCTCATAGCCACACTAACACCCCTCCCACTATGATCTTCTCCTTAAAACCTAAAAACCAGGGGGGGTTCCCTAGTGGTCTAGTGGTTAGGCTTCTGCGCTCTCACCACTGCGGCCTGGGTTCACTTCCCAGTCAGGGAACCAGCCAAAAAAGACAAAACAAAACCTGAAAACCACTAATCTGTTCACCATTTACTTTTATTATTTTATAAATGTCATATACATGGAATCGTACAGTATGCAACCCATGGGACTTGCTTTTTTACTCGGCATAATTCTCTAGAGATTCATCCAAGCTGTTGTGTACATTAGTAGTTCTTTGCTTTTTATCATTGCATAGTACCCCTGGTGCAGATGGACTAGAGATTGCTTCGCCGTTATCATTCACGGAAAGACATCCGGGTTGTTCTCAGTTTGTGGCTATTATTGATGAACATTGTTCTTATTGCCACATTTGTGTCCATTTTTTGTGTGTAAACCTAAGTCTGCATGTCTTTGGATAAATGCCTAAGACTTTGATTGCTAGGTTGTAGTAGCTGCATGTTTAATTTTTTTAAGGAACTGCTAAACCATTTTTCAGAGAGTCTGTATCTCGTTAGATCCCCACCACTAGTGCATGAGTGACAAGTTTCTCTGCATCCTCGGTGGCATCTTGGGTTGTGACTGTTTTTTAGTTTAGTCAGTCTGATAGGTGTTTAAAGATACCTTATTGTGGTTTCGATGTGCATTTTGCTAACGACTAATGATGGTGAACATCTTTTTATACGCTTTTTTTCCCTCTGCATATCCTCTTCCGTGAATTGTCTCTTCATGTCTTTTATCTATTTTCTAATTATTTTGTTTGTTTGTTTGTTTGTCTCCTTTAAGGTTGAGTTTTGAGAACTCTTTCAATATTGGGTAAACTAGTTCTTTGTCATATACATGGTTTGCAAATATGAGGGCTGGCCAGGAAAAATTCACCCATTGTCAATATAACATCGTCATATTACATGGCCGAATATTTTCCCTATGGCCCCGTACTTTCTCCCATTCTGTAGCTTGTCTTTTCACCCCCTTAACAGGGTCTTTTGTAGAGAACACGTTTTAATCTCATGAAGTCCAATTGACCGATTTATCCCTTTAAGGATTGTGCTTTTGTTGTCGAATTTAAGAACTCTGCCTAGTCCTAGATCCTGAAGATTTTCTCCTATGTTTTCTTTTTAAAAGTTTTATAGTTTAATGGCTTCCATGATGTCTATAATCTATTTGGGGTTAATTTTTTATAAGGCTTGAGACTTCGGTGGGAGTTCTTATGTTCACCTATGGATGGTTGAAGGGACTCTATTTCCTCCAATGAATTGCTTTGCACTTTTGCCAAACATTACTTGGGCATATTTGTGTGGGTCTATGTCTGGCTTCTTTATTCTCTTCCATTGATCTATGTGTGTATCCTCCCACTTAGATTACTGTAGCTATATAATCAGTCTTAAAACCAGGTAGGCTGCTTCCTCCTCCCACTCCATTCTTCTTTTCAAAATTGTTCTAGCTCTTATGGTCCCTTTTCCTTTCCATAGAAATTTTAGAATAATCTTGCCTATATCTATAAAAACATCTTATTGGGTTTTTGATAGGAATTATATTAAAACTGTATATAAATTTTGAGAGCATTGACACCATGATTATCTTGAGTATTCCAATCTATGCACATGGTGTGTCTCCCCAAGTAGACCTTTGATTTCTTTCATCAGTATTGTGTAGTTTTCTACATACAAGCCTTGTACGTGCTTTGTTAGATTTACACCAAGTCTTTCATTTTGTACATTATTGTGAATGGTATTGCATTTTTAATCTCAGTGTCCACCTGTTCATTGCTAGTATATAGAAATACAGTTGATTGTTGTATGTTCATCTTGCATCAGATGACCTTGCTAAACACACAAATTCTAGGTTTTTTTCTCTTCCTCTTGGGATTTTTCTTTCTAGTTAATCATATAATCTTCATGGAGACAAATTTTGAAATGCTCTATTTCCATTTTCATTCAGGTTTATGTGTTTTTAAATTTCCTTTGAGACTTCCTTTTTGAATGAGGTAGCAGTTTATTGTTTAGTTTCCAAGTGGTTAGAGATGTTCATATTGTCTTTCCATATTTTTTACTCCTACTATGAGTCCTTTGTGGTTGAAAAATACATTTGGTATGATTTTGATTCTTTTATTATTTTTTTTTTTGAGGTTTGCACTGTGGCCCAGGATATGATCTATCTTGGTATGTGTTCCATTGGTACTTGGAAAGAATGTCTATTATGATCTTTTAGGTGGAGTGTTCTATAAATTTCAGTGAAATCCGACTGGTTATTGATGTTGTACTCTGTATCATGGAAGTTGTTCTATCACTCGTTAAGAGAGTTAAAGTCTCCAACTATAACTGTGGGTTTGTCTATTCCTTATTTTAATTCTAGTACTTTTTGCCTCACATATTTTTGTTTGGTGTGTACACATTTAAGACTGCCATGTCTTCTTGGTGAATTGCCTCCTTTTAAATCATTATATAAAGGCCCTCTTTGTCGCTGGTGATTTTCTTTGCTTTGAAGTTTCTTTAATCTAATATTGCTATATAGCCAGTCCTGCTTTTCTTTGACTAATGTTTGCATGATATGTCTTTTTCCATCCTTTTACTTCTAATGCCTTTATCATTATATTTAAAGTAAATTTTTGTAAGAGCATATAGTTGGGTCATCTTTCTTAATCCAATTTACTGTCTGTTTTTAAAGTGATATATTTAGAACATTTATTGATATGTTAGGGCTTAAGTCTTGTATGGTATTGTTCTCTGTCTGTTCTATGTGTGTGTGCATGCATGTGCATGCGTGTGTGTGTTTCTGTTTTCTCTTTTCTGCCTTCCTGTGGGTTGCCTGAGCATTTTTACAGTCACTATGGAAAACTGCCTAGTAGTTGCTTGTAGAGTGAAGCATGAACTAACCATACAATCCAGCAATCCCTCTTCTACATTTTTACTTAAGTGAAATAAAAATGTATGTTCACATTAAAACTTGTATGTAAAGGTTTATAGTAGCATTATTTGTACCTATCAAAAATGTGAAATAATGTAACTGTCTCTCAACTTGGAATTGGATAAACGAACCAAGGTCTAGCCACAAAACAAAAATACTACTTAACAATGAATGAAGAACTATTGATACATGCAGCAACTTGGACACATCTCAAGGGCATTATGTTGACTGAAAAAGTCAAGTCTTGAAAGGTGACATTCCATATGACATTCTGGAGGTTATGGTGACAGATTCCAGAACAGCGGCTGCCTGACAGTGGAGAGGTCTGGGGAACAGGGTGAGGTTTGACTATTGAGAGGTTCCACAAGGGAATTTGCAAGAATGTGGTATAACTGTTCTGCATCTTAATTGTGGTGGTCATAACGTAAACTGTATGCATGAGTCAAAACTCATAAAACTGTACATTCAAAAAAGGTAAATGTTACTGTATGTTACTAAAAAAGTAGAAAACAAAGTGGACATGAAAGTTGTCATGCTGTACTCAACTTGTGCAACTTTCTTATTTACTCAGCATTTTTATATTTTCAGATCTATCCACATCTTGAAAAAATTTCAATAAGTACAAGAATACATTCCAGGTGGTGGGACTATTGGGATCAAAGATTAAGAATTGATATAACCCCACTCAATTCTAAGATGGAAAATGTCATTAAATGGAGCAGGCTGCAGACAATATCCCCAGGGAACAGCACTTTGACATGCAGGTAGACAGGGGTTATCTGTCACAAACAATTGACTCTGACCTTCAAGGCTGTTATTCTCATAAGGTGAATTCTTCCAGGGACCTCAGGTATATCAATATTAAATAAAGAACGTAGTGGAAACTAGCCTCTACATTCTTTCTAATTTGTTTTTGTCCAGTTTTCAAAGAATCACATTTATTTACACCGACTGTATTCCAATACCACCAGATAAGTTCTAGTCCTGTTCTATTAACTGAAAAGATGGCAAGTCATTTCACTGTCATAGTCACTTTGCTCTTCCGTGAAATGTTGCATTGTGCTAGATTATTTTAAGTCTCTTTCTACCTACAGAATATATTAATTGAAAACCTGAAGCATTTGATTGTCCGTTCAACTGCCTGATATGTCTCAAGAACTTCTCTAGGTTTCCTCAATACAAATGAAAAAGCAAGAGCCCCCACTTTACTGGGGACAACAGCACAGCCATAGCACAATGCATTGGTGGGTCACGGCCTCATGGTGGGGATGGCCAACTAGAGAACAGTTCACAATCAACGTGGGAGTAAGGACAGGACATGAAGGACGAGAAGGCCAACTAAGGATTCAGACTCCCCCCTCACCTCCATTCAATGTACTCTCACTTCTCTTGTCTTCACATTTGATTTTATTTGAGAAAGAAAAGAGGAGGCCTTTCCTTTGCTTCCACTAGTCTGTCAGTGACTGTAAATGAATAGGAAGCTACAAAGTCAGTCACACTCAATGCTCCGATGTATATCTATCTCCTCAAGTCTTTGTTTCCTATTTAACAAAACCTGAAGTGAAGGCATCCGAAAACTAGACAGCCTAGTGCTTCAGTAAATGTAAAGCTGTAAAAGTTTCCCAGTGGTGAGGAAGCATTTAGAATCTGGTCATTTTGGTTTTCTTTTTTTAAGTGGTAACAGCCAAGCTTTGAGAAATGTGTATAGCACATTTTCCCACACTTCTTCTAAAGAAACAAATAAATATTCTAGAAAATGATTTTAGAGAATGAACACACTTCCTGCCCATTAATTACCACATTATCTGCATGCAAAGAATTTAAAATCTTAAAATAATATTAAAATAATTTAATATTAACCTAGCAGGTTAAATGACAAGGGAAATTATTGTGGTAAAAATCTAAAGGTTCAAAAATCTTACATGTATCTGGAAAAGTATAAAAATGTTATATATCGAATAAGTACTATATTTGTATTAGGAATATATTTGTCAAAAGTGGGAAGGATTTCCTTACGTGCTAGAGAACTTCAGTTAACCAAAAAGCTTTTAGTCAAGTTTAAATAGGAAATGAGAAATAATTCTGTTTAGCTCTTTAACATCATTGTTGAGACTCTTCCAAAAATACATACACTTTTCTGACTTTCTAAGCAGAAGAATTATCACAGATGCGTTCACCCTGGTGGACACCTGTGGTAACAGCTGACTGCAGAGACATCAAGGTGAACATCAGTATTCAGAACCTACATCAAGGTGAACATCAGTATTCAGAACCTCCGCTGAACCCTGGAGAATCCCTTCGGAGAGATGAATTCCTGATGCTGGATTGGAAACATCAGGTTTTCCCTTTCACCAGGTCATAGGGAGCAAGCCAACAGTGTAGAAAAGGACAACATCCACCGTACTCCTTCCGGTCGGTTGAGATTTTTATTTTCTTCTGAGAAGAATGCTCCTGAGTATAGATGCTAAATCACATGAGGGATCCCAAGGAATGGCCCAAAATACTTCTTAGTCATAAAGGGGAAAAGTATAACTTTACAGCGGGGAAACGTGGCAGACAACACCCCGAACCCAATGACCAAGCACAATCGTGCAGTGGTGGCACGTGTCAACAGGATGTGCCTCCTGATAGAATGCCCCACACCCGTGATATTCCTGCCAAAAGTGCATAACTTGAATCTGGTCACGAGGAAACAGCCTGAGTGGAGGGACAGTCTACAAAGTACCTACAAAAATATCCATGTCGTGAGAAAGAAAGATTCAGGAGACTGTTCTACATCAGAGGAGGCTGAAGTGCAAGAAGGAATTCAAATTTTGAATTGGTTTCACGATAAAAGACATGGCTGGGACAATGGACATGTCGTAATGAAGTCTGTAGAGCAGACAATAGCATTGTATCAGTGTTGCTCGCATGATTTTGATGATTATTCTGTGCTCATGCAAGAGAATTCATGTTTTTAGGAAATGCCAACAAATATTTAGAGAGTAAAAGTTCATCATATCTGCAACTTACTCTTAGATCGGCGAGAGAGAACTTTGTGCCTGATGAAAATGTCCCAAATCTTGACTGTGGCTGTGGTTACAATGGTTACATGGACGCATATATTTGTCAAAGGTCATCAAATTTAAATGCAGGAATTTCATTGTTTGGAACCATACCTCCATAAATAAAGCTGATTTTTGAAAAACGATATTCATTTTGATATTATAGAACATTGCTTTGCACACTGGCTACTCAAGTAATAAGTCATGTGGACTGATTTTCTGGGTTTTGTGGGTATGGTTTTCCATGCATTGATTGACTGTCCAATCTGATGCGTGCAGTTCAACAGACTGTCAGCGAACTGCTAGAAGCTCACTGTCTCCATTATGTCATTTCATCTCATCTATTTTAAGTAGCTTGCAACTCGGCATATATGTTCTCATTCAAATCACGCTTGCTTTTTAAAGAGTTGCAAATATTTCCTATCTAAAAACATTCCTTCTTGCCAATAAAAGACATTTCCAACATAAAACAATCCCTACATTTTGTATTACATAAAAGTGAAGAAAGAAAAAAGAAGAAAGCACGCTGGTTGCTTCAAAGGAAATGACAATCTAGGACTAGGGCCACTTCTGATCACTAAATAAGAGGATTTCAGTGGTTCTGTGGCCCACAGGAGCTGGACTATTAACTCAATTTAGAAAAGGATTACAAAACAGGGTGCTCCCCGTGGTGAGGTGATCCTGAAGCCTTTACATCACATTACCGAAGGCTTGAAGGAAGGTGAACAGCCAGGTCAGCAAACACCATAGAAATTGGCTCTGAAACCTCAGGAGCGAGAGGCTATTAGTACAAAGCAGAAGCAATTCTGGTCGACTCGTGGATTTGGACCTGACCCACATGAGCAAGGCAGAATGAGGCTATAGGCTGCCTCAGGGGGCCAGGGAATGAGCTGGAACTGTGGCTGCTGTCTTTCGTGTGGCTCCACTAGATGAACCAGCTGTCCTTGTACAAGTTCCTTCTCTGTGGCTCAGTGTCCCTGTCTGCAGAGGATAGGTCGCATCGAGTGATCTTTAGAACTAACATCCTGTGATTCTGAGTCCCAGTGTCGTTGGTGTGGAACACAGAGGGCTTATTCTACACCCCCTCGTTTCTGCCGTTTCTGTCCCCGTCTCTTCCCAAAGCCGACAATCTTGTGTTCATCGTCTGTGGCACTGTTAATACATGGGACACTCTGGGTGAAGGGAAATGTTTGCATTGCTGCCATTGTGGTTTTTGCTTACTGGGGGGTAAGTGGACAGTGTTACTCTTGTTTTATAGATACTCCCACTGATTCCTGGGAGTAGCTATAAAACTCTCCACAGCATGGACAGGACCATGGCAGTCTGTGTTTGCTTACCCTATGTCCCCTGGAAATCCCAAGCAATTGAATGACTTCATCTCTAATAGCAGGTAGTAACCATATCTGTGTGAATGAGTCTGAGGATTGTCTTAGCGTCTTTCACAAATGAACAGATTCTGGATTTAAAAACACTTGCTTAACGTGGGGACATTCTTTTCCTAGACGACAGTTAAGACAAGCATGCAAAGAACTGCTCCAGACAATGCATGAGCCCAGTTCAGCCTACAGCTTTGGACCTCACACCGCTTTACCTCATGGGGACGATGGCTGGTTTAAGGCCCACCCACATTCGGAGGCTGAAAATTGCTGAAGGGTCCCGGAACCGGCCACCCCCAAATTGGCCTCTTGGGCATATGAATTATTTTGAGAAACAGCAGATGCAGGAAAAAAACTTTTAAAATGGGGCACGCAGTTTCCTTTTGTAAAGGAAACTTCCATTTATAAAGGGAATTTTCGTGTGTAGAGCTGTCTCCCTCTTCTTGTACCAGGAATGTGGGGGGAGGGGTCGACTCAACAATTTTACCCATGGAGAAGCCCCCCTAATACGTGTTACTGAACAACCCTTGTTTAGCATACTTTTTCCTGTTGCCTTCTCACAGCTGTCTCCCTGCCCAGAGCCAGGGCCTCTGTTCCTTTGTTTAGCTGACAACGGTAGGTAAGGCCAGGCTCTGCTCGCCCTTTGTGTCGCTCATCTCCGGGTGCGCCCTGCGGATTCTGATGGATTTGTTCATTCACTCCTGTTTGTTTTCTCTTGTTAATCTGCCTTTGGCAAATCTAATTTACAGGGCTCCCGCTGCAGGAGCTAAGATGGGTAGAGGAAAGATTATTTGTTTCATCCCCTACAGTGTAACCTATTAGACTCAAACATTGGAATGAGCATTTTTTCCTTAAAGAAGAGAAGTGTGCCCAGACGGACGGAAGACGCCACTCTGCATCCCTGCGGGGTCGCCCTGGGGCACTTTTGTCCCTGTCTTCCTGAGAGCCGTCGTCAGGCAAGATGCGCACAGAAAAGGATTCGAGGAGAAGTAGGCAAGGGTACGAGTGCTCTGCCGCCTCCCCTGGGGAGCCCCAGTCCACGGTGGCCCACTCCGGGCTCCGAGATGGTCTGCAGTCATTAAAATACAATTAACTTTATCATTAACTTTATTTAGCTTGGAGCATTTCAAACCCGAGGGACCTCAGAACCCCTTTTCCTCATAAACATTTCTCATTCTGCCGAACACGAGGGGAAACCCAGCACTGCAGCTCAGTTTACTGCCGAACAGTCTAGAAGAGATGCAGGTCCCTGCAGAGCCTGTTTTCTGAGCTGATCACAGCAACACCCCCAAGCTTCCTTGGCAGAGTGGTGGCCTGACACAGGGCACAGGACACGGGGCATGGGGCATAGGGCATAGGGCATAGAACACAGGACACAGCGCATGGGGCACAGGGCATAGGGCATAGGGCATAGTACACGGGCCATAGTACACAAGGCACAGGACACGGGGCATGGGGCATAGGGCAGAGTACACAGGGCATAGTACACAAGGCACAGGACACGGGGTATGGGGCATAGGGCATAGTACACGGGGCATAGTACACAAGGCACAGGACATGGGGCATGGGGCATAGGGCATAGTACACAGGGCATAGTACACAAGGCACAGGGCACAGGGCATAGGGCATAGGACACAGGGCACAGTGCATGGGGCACAGGGTATGGGGCACGGGGCATAGGACACAGTGCACAGGGCACAAGACATAGGGTACAGGGTACGGGGCATAGGACATAGGGCATAGGATACAGGGCATGGGGCATGGGGCACAAGGCATAGGGCACAGGGCACAGGGCATGGGGCACGGGGCATAAGGCAGAACTCTCTTAGGGGCACCATGCAGGGCTGGCCCAGGAAAAGCTTCCAGCAGGCTGCTCGGGTCCCTATATACGGGAAACGGTTGCGGGGCTGAGGCAGTAACGTGGAAGGGAAGAGAATGATCCCTGCTCCTTCTTATGACCCACAGTCTCCAGACTGCTAACCTCAAACTGAAAGCCAGGGGGACCTAAGTTTTACCACCCCAAAATACACCTTTTGGAATATTGACTTTAGTCTGGTTATCAGCAAACAAAAGACTCAGAATAAAACTTTGACCTACCCCTTGCCTGCCTAGAGAAATACAGAAAGAAAAACCTACTGAACGGACGGAAACCTCACCGCAGCTTCATGACAGGGTACCTCGGCGCTCGTCGGTCATTGGTTTCGGGAGGCGTGACGAGCACCAAAAATGACAAGTATCAAAAAATTTCAACATAAGGAATAATGGAAATAAATTTAATGTGTTTCCAAATTCAAAATACACAGAGTGACCACAGAAGCTAAGATAAGACTGCAAGGGGACGTGCACAAGGCAAGAGCTACCGCGTGACTCATGTGTGACCCTTTGTCTTGGCTGGAAAGGGCAGTGAGTCACGGGGCATCGACACCGACACGTTCCAGCTTGCACGTCAAGTACCAAGCCAACGACGAGGACCGAGACAACATTGTCGCGTCAAAATGCGTCAAGAACCAAATTCGATGCGTTTCAAAGTAGCCGAGAACCACCCAGGTATGACTGCATAAACTGAATGTGGCAGACAAGCTGCATCTAGCAAAGCCTGTTTATTGAATTCCCCTCCACATGGCCCAGAATTCGGTTACCACGTGCCTGCTCTTGCTCACCTACCTGTCAAGGACCTGCGACCCCTTTGACATTCCAGACCCCCGGGCCCCCTTCTGCCATGTCCAGAATGGCATGTACACCTCCGCTGTCCAATGCCCCTTTGGGTCTCACATCCTTACGGCACCGTCACACCTGCGTCCGTAATAACTTTGGACATTTTCTCCCGTTCATCTGCCTCATGTTAATTTATTAGTCCAGCTGGAAGCACTTAGAAGGTGGAAGAAAAAATTACTATTTTATTTTTGAGACCTCCCCTCTCCCAACCCCAGTCAGATCTGGAGCTTCTACCTGGAAATCTGATCTGGGAAGCAGAGTACTTTTATGGTCCAAAGGTGGCTCAGCCCTTTGCCATTCACAACACTTGACAATGTATTTCACATACTATGCCTTGGTTTCCCTGTCGTAAAACAGGGATGAAGATGGAACCTAGTTCTTCAGCGTATTGTGAGGATTAAATGAAACATTACAGTTAAGAGACTTAGTACTTGGTGCAGGTTAAGTGCTCTAAACACAGTTATCTTTGTCACTGTGAAATAAGTCTGTGCATACCAGCTAATAGTTACACAAAAAGCCAGCAGAGAAAGCAATAGAGTGCCTTACACCTTGGTTAGAATCTTTGACTACGACCCAAGCTCTTTGGCCCTAACAACTGTCCAAACCTGTAGAGAATTTTTTATGAGTTTATTTGAGCCAAACTGACGGCAACTGCCAGGTAGCAAAATCTCAGCGGACTGAGAAAATGCTCTGCAAAACGGCAGTTTTGTGGCTTATTTTACATGCAGGGAGGGTTACGTGAAGCCCTTCGGTGGTAGACTGAGACAGTGGGACGAAGCAAAACAGGAACATTGCTGGACTGGATCAAAAGTAAAATGGAGAGACACATACCTCTTGTACACTGGTGGGTACAGGAGAATTTATAATGAACATTTAGAGCACACGGAGATGATATTCGGGGATCGAGGTAACAACCTGGTCTGGCCCGCGGGTGCAGAGGGTGTGCCCTGCGGGGTTGGGAAAGGAGATCACTCTGACATGTCAAAGGTATGTTATCTTAGACGCACAAAGATGACAGACAGGCTCATTTAAGGTAAAGACTGACCTTTGTCAAAGAGGCTGCAGGCCTAGGACGTGACTGCCGGCCACAACCTGCTTTTAGATAGGAATGTTTATGTTCAGACCGCCCTGTGTGGTGACTTTCCGTCTTGGAGTTTGCGGGGCCCGCCATGCGGGCTTCCTCTGCCAGGTTTAGGATGTGGCCCCGTTTCTGCCCACAAAGTGAAGAAAGTTAGGAAAGAGAGCCACAGCTCTCTCACAGCGTACTCATAGATAGCCAGTGCTTGAACAGGTAAGTGTAGATGGAGAAAAAGGACTTAATAACATGCCTTGCTATTCGTATTTGTAAATCTGGGTCCACGTTGTCTCTCTAGGTAGGTTTCTAAGAGTTATAATACACTCTGCATTTTATTAAGGAAGAGTTTAACCTGTTGTTTAATGGGTAGTGGTTGTGCTTTTTACCCTTTTGAAAGTAACACATCACAGTGGGGGAATATATCCAAAACTGAACTCAATTTTCTTTGCAGAACTGTTTCTTCTGTTTCCCCCACCCCCACCCCCCTTCTCAGCTAAACCGGAAACCCGAGCCACAGTGTGCCGACAAGTGTGTGACAACCAGCTCTCCAAGAGACCCAAAGGTTTTAACATCTGCACGTGCATTTGTTAAAAGTTTTACTATAGAAAGAATGTGTGGCACACTATTTACAAATAAAATATATAGTGATCTTTATTGTAAATTCCATGTAGCCAATGAAGGTGCTTTCACCTAATTTGACTGACCTCTTGTAACAGTGAACATCCTATTGTGGAACTGGTGAATGAGTGCAGCTAACACACAAATGTTGGTTAATACTTTTGTTTACCATAGTGAATCTGAAGGAAGGAAGACATATCTTGGAGCTTCATTTATTTATCAATGAAGCAAATGACTTTTTAGCTGAATCAGATAACAGATTTGAATGCTAGAAGAATATCTCCTCCAGTTTTTGTGCTATTCACCATGTAATGACTACAGGCAGGAAACCACATTTAATAATTTACATCATTAGCACTTTCTCCATTCCTGTCTTAAGTCTAGAGCATGAGTTAGTAAACTAGGGCTGGTGGGCAAAAACAAAAACAAAAAACCATAGAGCTGCCCGATTTTGTCGATAGAATTTTATCACCACACAACCTCCTGTGCCATTTCTGTGTTGTCTCTGGCTGCTTTCACACGACAACGGCCAAGTTGCATGGTTGTGACAGGGACCAGATGGCCCAGAAAGCCTAACATACCTATTATTCGGCCCTTTATAATAAAAGTTGGAACTAGAAAATCAAAAGAACAAGTTACAACCCGATTTGTAGCTTTTGTCCATTTCCAAGGTGCATATATTCCCACGATGGCAAATTTCAAACTGCTACTGTGACATCGTTGACACTGGAGGTAGGAAGAGACACGAAGAAGCACGTCATCAAATATATTTCCATCAAACCGATCCAGTAGGTGCCAATGTCGAGAGTGTGGACAATCGTAGGAGGTAGTAACATAGTTAGGAAGTGATGACTTTTGAGGATGTATTACCCTTTTTTGTTATTGCAAATGCATGGCGTTGAATTGTTTTGGTGTGACAATGCAGGCTTAGACTTGGACCTCCTGCTGGCCTGGCCTGCCGAGTCAGCTCCCCACGCCCAGCGTGCTGGCCGCATCAAGCCCTGTAGTTCCATCCCCTAAACCTCAATAACATCGTTCCTCTCCTTCCTCGGGGTCAGCGCTTTCGCTCTGGACACCTTCATCTCCTGACCAGACGGTTATCGTGTCTGAAATCCTCTTCTGACTCTGGAACACACCCCTCCAATCCATCCGCATCTGGACGATATTCCTTAAACGACAACGTTCATCTGCGTCACCTGCGCTGATTTCAATGGAGTGGGCCTGGGGCCAGCCTGAGACTCCGCATTTCTAACACGCCCCCGGGCTGGCCCAGGTGTACCGCCCTCCCGTGTGTAAGGCCCACTCACGTCTTCGGCCCAAACTCAGGGGGAAAAAATCTTTCGTTTCAATGTTCTCATTCAAAACTTTATTTGTTTATATTTAGGTCCTTGGTTTTTTTGTATTATAAAGGAATTTTAGCATTTATTGTTTAACATAATTTACATCTGCAATATACAATGGAAAGCAATAAGGAACAAAAACTCAGGGACACAGTCAATAGTTTAGTGGTTACCTGAGGGGAGGGCCGGAGGGGTCGCAGAGCAGGGAGGGGGGTCAAATACAGGTGATGGAATGAGAACTGACCCCGGGTGGTAAGCACACAGTGCGACACACGGACGGTGCGCTGTAGAATTGTACACCTAGAACTTATGACATTTTTGCTAATCCATGTCACCCCAATAAATTTGGCGATTAAAAAAAACCCATTTATCGTATTCCAGGGTATCATTTTGCATATGGATATCGTTATTGATGTCTAGAGTTACACTTTTAACATTCATACAGATGAGGAATTAGTACCACCCATGTATAATGCGCATCCTTATCCCCCCCCACCCCATTTGGGCAAAAGAGTGCGCATTCTACACGGCGAAATACGGTAAGGAGCAAGGCCAGGCTCCTGCGCCTGGAGAATGTGAGCCCACTGTGCCAAACGACTTCTGGGTCCCCACGCACGACGGCGGGGTCCTGGCCCTGTGCTGGGTAAGTGCTGCGCCCACCGCCTCAGTCCCCTCCTGCATCTGCCTGGAACCCACCTGCTTCTCTTTCAAAGCGCAGCGGTGTGACAGCCTGTGCGACGATGCCCCTTGGACATTCCCCTGTGACAAGTCCCCTGCTCGGACCCCGGTGCTCCCTGTCAGCACCTCCGTCCCACAACACTGCTGCATTTGTTTGGTTGTGTGACTTTCTCCCTCATGAAACTCCATCAACCAAACTCCTCTCGGCCATACTGTGACCTCAGCTCAGACGTCGTTTCCTCAGAGGGTTCCCTGACCTTGCAAGGCAGCACGTCCGTCCCCGTCTTGTCACTCTCGTTGCCACCTGCCCATGTCTTTCAGAGCGCCATTCACGTCCTGCGATTATCTTTCAGTTTTTAGTAGAAGTCGTCTCCTTCAGTGCAATTGAGACCAGCTGTTGGTAAGTTGATTAAAAAAGAAGACACTCACATGGGGCGTCATAAAAAAGTGACATATATATGTTAAGTAATTGTGTGAAAATACAAATAAATGCACATTCGTCTTGGTTTTAACCTAGAAGTAAGACTATCATCTTGAAGGTGAGTTTGTCGATTTGGGGTCAGCATCGTCTTTGTTGCACAAACTAGAGCTATGGAGCATTGCTTGCAATTTCTGGTTTCAGTGTCTTTAAAGTGGAGCATGAACATAAGGGAACTTGAAAAACAAGATTAAAAACATTCCCTTATCGTTTACAATTAAGTCTTGCCCACGCCTAATTTAACAGCATCGTTGAAAAGCAAACCACCATTATCAACTCTTCCAGAGCATGTAATTTAGTTTTTTTTTAAACAAACATTTTATTTTAGAGTAACTTTAGATTTACAGACAAGTTGCAGAGATGAGCACAGAGAGGGTCCTGAATACCCCGCCATCCAGTTCTCCCACTCATTAACATCTTCATTTGTCAAAACTAACATCGGTGCCTTATCATTAACTAAACTCCAGGCTTTATTTGGATTTACTGCTGTTTCCGTGGCCTCTTCCGGCTCCAGGGTCCAGCCCAGCGTGCCACACGTCTCATCTCCTCCGGTCTATGACAGCGTCTCAGTCTTTTCTTGTTTCTTCATGACCTAGATAGTCTTGAGAAATGCTGGCCAGGTATTTGCAGAATGCCTCTGAGCAGCTGATCTTTTTCTCATGATTAGACTGGAGTTACAGGTTTTGGAAAAGAACTCACGGAGACGAAACGCCCTTCTCAGACACATGCCATTTACTGGCATTGCCATGGATAGTAACCTCCATGTTACTATCCTTTTCAGTTTTTATAAAAATAATGCTCCTTCCTTCTGCACGTACATCCTATTGGCTGGTGTACTATTTCATTGAAACATGTAATCAGACCTGTGAATACCAGTGGCATGCACAAGGTTGGGAGCAAACACAACTGAGTCTTATAAAGGTGGGGTCTCTGCTGGGAGCAGAGCATTTGAGTGCTCAACCATTGGCCTGATAGTGGCACTGGTCAATGGGGATCGATGCAATGTTTGTTGTAAATTCATTGAGAAGCTCAGTGAGCATTGACTGCCTACATTAGAGATTGAGGATTTAAATCTCTCCCTCCAATAAGCAGAGGTGAGTTAAGAGCGTCCAAGTGCTTGTTAATCGGGTTTCCCTCCTGCCCCATGACAGCAGGGAGCTTGTCTGCCTTGTCCATCGCTGCATCCCCAGCACTTAGCTCAGTGCCCAGCACACAGTGGGAACTCACTGCAAGCTGGTTGAATACATATACCCCCAGAGCAAACTTTAGGTACATGCCCACCAGCAGATACTTGAACAGAGAGGACTTCATTGTTAACCAAGTGCAATTTGTTGACTAAATATCCGAAATGTCAAAGCGACAGCGCTAAATTATCGTGGAAATAGCAATTGCAGGAAGCAGCTAACACCCCTTAGGTTTGGGGGAACCAAAGGAAGAGGCTGAAACCATTGAAATGTAGATGTTTGGAGAAAAAGCAAAAACAGAGTTAAAAATGGACCCTCAGGGTGCCCACTAACTGGTGCTGATGTCACTGCGGGGGTGGGATGAGAGGGCTCTGAAAGCGATGAAAACACTGCGAACAGGCCTCCGCGGCCGGCCCGGGCAGGAAATGGGGCTCTCGGGGTGAAGAAGTGTTGCCAGGGTGCTGCTCACGGGAGCGGGAGGCGGTCAGGAAGGACCGTGCCTTCTCCCACCTCCAGCCTTGCCGTCTTCCCCTCGAATCCCCCAGTAGGCAGAGCCTTACAGGGAAGCAACTACAAAGCAAAAACGTGGTTTGCGGAGCTCTAGCCCCAGCTCCCAAAGCGGAAGGCCTTAGCGCGGGTCTGGAGCGGAGAGAAGAGAGTCGCCACTGTCCGGGCACCAATTAGCTTTTGTCACAGCTGGTAATGCAGCATTTCCCTACTTCAATTCCCCCTCCCCAGCCACACCACTGCGGGGCCATGGTGCTCATTTCTTGGCTCCTTTGCCTTTCTGGTGTCTTGGGTGAGTCCGAGATGTGTCTCAGCCACAGCAGAAGGCCTTCGGTGTGCGGAGTTCAACGCTGCCCTTGTCTCCAGGTCAGTGACCAGGCAGGCTGTGACGATCTTGGCCAGTGGTCTCCTCTCATTCCCCCCACTAAGGAGCAATTCATTCCTCGTCTTCTGGTCCTGCTCCTTCAGTCATGCCCGCACCTGCACAGACTTGGACCCAACCTGTAATGTGGTTAATTAGACTTTTCATTCCACGTAAGGCCCTTTCCACCCCCCATCACTGACACACCCCCATTTTTCTGTCTGGGTCAGGTGTGGGCTCCGGGACAAGCGACTCCAGATTCAGGACCTACTTGGCTTCTGAATAATAGTCACAAACGGAGCAGGCTGAAGTGGGACCTGTACCTGCTCTAATTCTGGGCGCCCATCCAAACCATGAATCGATAGACATTGCCTTTGACAACAAAACAACGACAGGTTGATGCATTTAGAAACAGTAAAGGCTCCGCAGTTAAATGTGAAACCAAACATTTCACACAAAAGCTGTTTTGTGAACGTTTCTTTGAGGTTTTTCTTCATTGAGGTTTCCGAGGTCCAGTAGAGTTTGGGCTGAAGATGTTTTCCTTGCCTGCTGTCCTTCGTGGCCCCCCAAAAGGACTTTTAAACTGAATTAAAAGCTGAGATAATCTTTCTTGGGGAAAAAAAGGTTATTATCAATGCATTGAACCCAAAGGCTTACAAACGCTTTGAATACAAATGGTAGGAGGAGGGTTGGGAGGGAACGGTGCCTCCCTGATGGCTTCGCTGAGCCCTTGTGAGCTGTTTCAGTAGAGCTAACTGCCTAATGCTAATCAATGATCTGAGCTAACTTTGGGGGAAAATCTCCCGTGCTCCCACATCCGAATCTGGAGCCTCCCCCTGAACTCTGATATGACGCCATCTGGCTCACTTCCTCAAGTGACCAAATCATCTTTCAATCAGGTGACAAACATTTTGCAGAGCCTGTTCTTAAACAGTTCAAAATTTAAAAAATAAGAAGAAATAATGCCAATAGGAAGAGCACAGAGGATTTTTAAGGCAGTGAAACGATTCTGTAAGATATTGTAATGGTAGATACGTGTCCCTATACATTTACCAAAACCTATAGAATGTACCCCACCAAGAGTGAACCCCAATGTGAACTATGAACTCTGTGTATTAATGACATGTTGACATACAGGCTCATTCACTGTAACAGATGTACCACCCTGGTGTGGAATTTTTACAATGGGGCAGGCTGTGCCCAGGTAGGTAGGGACAGGGATATATGGGTCATCTCTGTATCTGCCATGCAGTTTTGCTGTGAATATAAAACTGCTCTAAAAAAAAAAAGTCTATGCAGAAAAATAATAAAACAAAGTAAACTAATGCCTTTGATAAAATCATTGCTTTAAAGGCATCTGCCCTGATGAATATTTCTCCTAAGGGATCCCATGGTTTCACTTTCAATTTAGTGTCCGTTGACACCTCCACCCTCCTAAGCCACACTCGTCACGCCTGGGAGGGGGTGGTGAGGGACAAGGGTTAGGTACATTACAGGGGGCGTGGCACCAACCTTGCTTGAGCCACAGTTCTGAATCAGCCAGGAACCCATGTCACCGTAGGCCTTTCAATGGCAGGGACTGACTCTAATTTATCTGGGCTTCCCCAGCACCCAACATGGTGCCTGACACAGACCATTTGATCAACAAATACTAGAGTGAATGGATAGATGAACAAATGAGCAAATGGAGATTCAGGAGTTGAAACATTTAGTGGACACAAGATTGAAGAGGAAGGAAGAGAGAGAAGAAAAAGCCACGTTTCCAGGATCTTTTCTTCTGTTCCTTGGCAACTCCTGTGTGTAGAGCCGCAGAGACTGAGTCAGGAATCTTTCTCCAGGCTTAGACAACATTGTCAGGGTGACAGCAAAATCCAGGCCCCTCCTTCTTCCTGGCTTAGCTCAGCCTGACTCCTCGCTTGGGAACATGTAGTTCAGCAGTTGACATTTCCAACAGCAGTGGCTTAGAGAACCCCAAGAATTTCAGCATACAGAAATAAAAGGAAGAGCAAAATTGGGCGTGAGACTGGGTGGGTCAGATACAGCCACAAAAATGCACATGTGCAGGCCACACGTTGCAGCGAGTTTTTGAAATGCGTAATGATGAGCACAAATGGATTCAGACCAATTTTGACCTTCAATGTTGCAATTACAGTCTGACCAGGCCAAGGGTCATAAACTAGGAGCCAGGGCTGGATCTCGCCCATTGCCCAAAAAATGTCTGGTACGGGGGTTCATTGTTTGTTTTTAAGTCATTGCCAAGATTTAGAAATTGGGGAGTTTTAGACCAAATCTGGATTTCCAGCTTCTCACGGAGAAGTAGATCTGGGAACAGCTGGCCTGTTTGCTCACGGCCACGATCTGCTGGCACGGGGAGGGACAGCTTTGTCCACCTGACCGGCCTGCTCTCTAACCATTGGCCTGGCACCGTGGCTGTGGCGTTTGCACCCCCCTCCGCCCCCCACTTCCCTGGGCACCGTGTGGACAAGGGTATTCATGGGTGGGACACATCCCGGAAAGGACAGTACTCTTGCACTGGGGAGCCATTCTGCTGAGTCGGAATCGAAGCTCCCTGAACCCGGCCCGTTGTAAGCGCAGAGGGAGAATGTCGCCGTTCTGTAATTATATTGGGTGATTCAAACGATTGAAACACACAAGGGTCAATTTCTGTAAATAGGACCAACTGTTCCTCTCTTTGCTCTGGTCCATTGGGTCCACTCTAAATGGCAGGAGAACGCCTTCATCTTTATGTTCCGTGCCTATCTGGGCCAAATGTCCACACGAAGGTAAGTTTCTTTCACATTTCACATTCCGCCGTGACTCAAATTAAGGAAAAATTGCTGAAAGAGATAGTCTAAAACCTTGGCTGAATTATGAAATTGGTACTTATTTGCAATACCATTTCCTACTGACATTTCCCTTCCGGCTGCCTTGGCATCAGTGTAAGAATTATTTATGACTCAGCATTTCCCCACAACAGCTGCTCACAGGACAGAACATGAACTGAAGACAAGAAAGGAGCCACAACTCCTTTCGGCCGCAGCTCTCCTGGCTGCGAAGGGGCCTCGGGCTCCAGGAGGCAGGGCACAGGCTTCCTGGGCCAACCGGGGTTCAAATCCTGGCTCCAGAGGTACCAGCGAGGTGACCTCGAAACTAGCGTACACAGCGCAAGTCTGCAAACATTTTCTGTAAAGACCCAACTTGTAAGTATTATCCGCTTTGCTCACCGGATAGTGCCTGTCCTAATTGTGCAACTCCGTGAGCGCTGTAGCAGGATCCATCGTGTGGTCGTCTGCTAGGGCTGCCACCGTAACGTACCACACACTAGGTGGCTTCAACAATGGAAATTTACTTCTCACAGTCCTGGAGGCTAGACGTCCCAGATCAAGGGGTTGGCTGTTTCCTGAGGCCTCTTCTGGGCTTGCAGGTGGCCGTCTTCCCTCTGTGTCCTCACGTGGACATGCACCCCTCTGTGCTGTCTATGGCTCAATCTCTCTTTTTATGAGGACACTGGTCATAACAGAACAGGGTCCACCCTAAAGGGCTCACGTTAACTTCATCACCTCTTTAAGGTCCCATCTCCAAACATAGTCACATTCTGAGGTACTGGAGGTGAGAACTTCAACATAGGAATTTCAGGGGCATGCGACTCGGCTCACAACAGAGAGTGTGGAAATGAGGAGGTGCGGCTGGGTTCTGATGCAGCTTTTCAGAGCCAGGCCTGCGGCCAGATGGGGCCTGCGGACGCAGGTTGGCCGGTGTCTGCTGTCCCCACGGCCTCCCCCCCGCCCCCCAGCAGTTCCCACTTGACTCACACTCATATCACTTCACCTAAAGGCCCTTCCCTAAGGTCACCTACGGCCCCGTCTCACTTGTCCCCACGCAGTATCAATTCCCCACAGATGACTTCTCAGGAAGCCTTTCACCTCGCCACCCTCGTGAGGCCACATCGCTCCCATGTCCCTGGGCCGCCCCCTTCCCGCCGGTGCTGGTTCAGTCTTCCTCTTGCACTAAGTGCTAGATGGCTCAGTGCTGGGCTCCCTTCCCTTCTTGCTATATAATTCTTCAAGGTGGTCTCACCCACACGGTTTCAATGCCCTGCTGTAAGGGAAAGACTTCCCAAAACATGGCCCCAGCCCGTCAGCCTGACTCCCTCCTCTAGTTTCTGTTTCTGTGATGTTTGTGTTGTGTGTCCTGGCTGTTTACTGTTCGCTTTTCTGTAACTACTATAATCTCCAGGGTAAATTTAGTTCTGTTCTAAAACCATTTCCCTGGGCTAACCTTCCCTGACCTACCTTGCTGCCCTAAGTCTAGGTCAGAACCTTCTTTGACCAGCTCTCCGAGCATGCCCTCTGTGTCTTCTTCCCTCCCCCACGTTTGTAATCAGAGATGTACGTGAGTGTTGGATGGGCGCCCACCGTCCTGAGTGGTCAGGTCAGGAAACCCAAGAGATGCAAAGACCCATCCTCAGCATTTAGCACAGAGCCTGGAACTACTGGGCCTCAAGCAATACACGTGGGATGATGGAAGAACCGAAGGTAAATTAATTAAACGCTCTGAGATATTGAGAATTGTTGTTTGATTTCAGATCAAAATATTTTGTGTTAGACTCTCTATATAGATATAAAACAGAAGGAATGTATATGCATGTATCCACAAACGTGTGTATCTGTAGCTGTGCCTATATCTATCCACTCCTTCTATTTTCCTAAATTCTGCCTGTGTAGAAGACGGAGGGCCTTTGAAGAGCAAATGCATTGCGTGTCTTCCTCTAGTTCTTGTGCATAAGGGAATGGATCGGGCTCCAGGGGCTGACAGTCTGGTTCGGATGCCAAGTCGACTGCTTAGTAACTGCGCGACCTTGAGTCATTGTCCCTCTATACCATGACGGAGCTAACACTCAGCTGTGTTAAGTGTGTAGTGCAGGGACTGGGCCTGCCACAGCGCCTGGCATTGGAGGGTCCTTGTTCATTCCACGAACAGCCTGTCTGTGCTTGCAAATGGGACGCTCACTGCTTCAGGCACCGGGGGTACAGCAGTTAGTGAATCAGACCAATCCTTGGCTCGAGGGGCTTCACATTCTGGTGGGAAGACAGGCAGTGAAGACAAAGCCAGGTGACGGTGGAGAGGTTGACAGTGGGCAATAGAAGTAGGAGCATTTTAGCTGAGCCCAGCAAAGCGAATAGAAGTAAGCACCTGCAGGACATGAGGATCCACAAATGCTCCATCTTCTCCCCTCCCTCTCCCTCACACAGAGAATCCTGATTCCTCCTGGTTACCAGGGAGCATGCCTCACTCTGACTCCTTTCTGCCTGGGTAGGAACGGTGCCAACAGAACCGAGAGGTGGGACTCAGGGGCTTGGGCTGTTATAGGAATAGCCTGTTCTACCCGGTGGACAGATTTGTTCTGCCTTTGTTTGCTGTGAACGGAAAACCAAATGAGTCAAACTCACAGCCAGAATGGAACCTGAAGGATCATCATGACTCAGGCCCCAGGCCTTGCGTGGGGGAGGCTGTGGTGGGACTAGTGGCTGTGCCCAGGGCATAGCTGCTTTTCCTTCTGCACTGTGCCTTCTCCTTAAAGAATGGAAGGACTTGGCTGAGTTCTTATCCTGGAACGTTGGACATGAATTGAATTTGAAAGACAACATCTTTACATTCAATACTTTCTCCCCAGTACGTCCTGTACACTTCCTCCTGTGTGGTCAAGGAGAGGGACAAGGGAGAAGTGAGCACGTCGCCCGCAAGCCCCCAGACCGAAGAGCCCCCACAGCTCCAGCCTCACAGCATGCAGCAAAGAGGCGACAGGTCCCTAGTCCGTGAGAGACACATTTGGCTGCCCGGAGGCACCAAGAACTGTCAACCTAGAAATAAAGCATTTCAATCCAATAAATAGCCGAGCCACGAGGAACAGTTGGGAGATGAGTGCAAGTGTTAAGATTTAGGAAGCTGAGATATATTTTTTTTAGAAGCATCTGGTTGATCTCCAAGTCACAAGTTCTTAGTTTCGAAGCTTCGACAGCCAGGAGGTACACACTCAGGACTCACACCCCCGCAGGACAGGAAGTGGAATGCTGACACTGTTCTGGGGGGAACCTCCTCGCGAGGAAACCGGACTCTTCCTCAGACCTCTGCAAGTGTCACCCTAAAGCAGTTAAGTGTCGGGTATCTTTGAGTCTAGATCAGAGTGTAGAATTATAATTCCAAAATGATAACATCAGTACGTATATATAAAGTCAAAGATTTTTTGGTTTGTTTCCTCATTTCAGTCAATATTTGGGGGGCTATTTTGTACAAGATACTCTTCTAGATGCTACGGCGGCACGAAAAGATGAATTTGACCCACTTGGCCGGGCTGGGCTAAGCCTAGCAGTTTGAAATCAGGCTACTCGGAGCAGCTGCTGTGGGCCCTCCCAACTCGAGTTTTCAGGAGCCTAACAGGTGTGTCCAGCCAATTCCCTGAACCTTCCAATGTGGCCCCAAGGACCACGTGTCTCCCACTGGAGTGTGGCCAGTTGGATCCCCAGATAGCTTTTCTCCTAGGTGTTAATAATGAAGGACCTCAGGTTAAAGAAACCTTGTTTCCTCATTTTTCAAGGTTTGGCGCCCTCCTCTCCATTCCGAAGGGAAATGACTGACAGCCCTAACTGCGAAAGGCTGAGCTGGACAGTAACAGGCAAGAAACTGGCGGTGTCAGATTCCAGGACACCCGAAGTGTCTCTGCAAGGGCCACACCACGTTTTCTCTTTTTAGGGTTTAACGCCCTAAGTGTAGTTCAACTCAATGAAGAAATTTAGCTTCAACTTTTTAAGACTTTATTTCTTTTCTTTTCTTCCTTCCCCTTCTACCGGCCTTCATGGCCCTGCTTTTCCCCCCAAGGCTACACGCACACTGAGCTAATCCAGTTAATCAGCAGCACACGAACTTGCAAGAAACTGAGTCAGCCCAGCCATCTGGGCGATGGCAACTGGGCTGCAATCCCCGACGGAGATTCTGCCGGGGGACACACGAGTATGAGTAGGCCGCTCAGAGGTACCATTTTAAATAGGACAGAAAACGGTAGTCCTGTCCCATTTTGAATGGTATGTATGGTCAGCCTGCTCTCACTGGGCTAAATTCAAGGTGCCAGGAGGCTGAACAGACGTACAGTTTGAAAAAGGACAGCACTGCTGTTTTCTGTCCCATTTAAAATGGAACATCTGGTCAACCTGGGTGCGACTCACCCACAAGACCAGGGTCAAGACAATCATCGCAGAATAAACCAGACCCCAGGAGATGGTCTTCCGGATGAGCCTCATGACTAACTCCCTCTTCCCTTCTTTCTCCTTCTTCCCACGTGCCCATAAAACCTCCTGGCTGTCCTTAAAATGGGGAGATGACCTTTGGGGACAGGAGTGTGCCATCCCCCCCAAATGCTGAAATTTTGAATAAACCAGCTCTTCTCTCTACAAACCTTGTCTCTTGATTATCGGGCGAGCGGTGAGCACTGGACCTTATTGTGGTAACAAAATTGGTGACACGTCCAGATTGATTCCATGTTCAGTCACATTTCTGTTAGAGCAGTTGAACTAAAACCAATCAAGTTAGGTAGTTAGCACAAGGGCTTTAATTGGAGAAACCATTTTGGTACATTAAATATAATTTAGTGTATATCTAATACATCACTTTGAGAATTCATCTGAATTTAGAAATTAGAGGGGGGAAACACTCTCAAAGGACATACGAAGAATATCTCTGCTAATGTATACAGAGATTCTCTCTAGGAAGATGTGGCTCTAGAATCCACGGCGGCCCCTGTTGAGAGGAACCGTGGACCTGGGGCACGGGGGCTGGGAATGTGAAGGTTCTTCCACTGTATTCACGTCTGAGTCTTTTGCATGTTGTACCTGGGTGTGTATTACTCCAAAATAAGGAATTTTAAAGTTACATGTAAAGAAAGAGCTGTATTATTATCATTATTTGTATTTTTTGATCTTTTTGGGTCAGGAAGTCACTTCCCCACTCCACTTTTCCTCTAAAGTTGGAAATTCTCTCAAGGCCTGAGGGAAGTGCTGAGTGTAACTTTTCCTGACCGGAAAGACAAAGCCTGACAGTGATGCCTGATGGGTAGAATGAAGAATCCTGGCACGAGACATGGTGTTGACAGATGAAGAAATGCACGTCTGACAGAATTTGGACTATTCACCAAAATGCGGAGCTGAACATATTTAGAATTACATCTTTCTTCTTCTTGTCAACGTGTTCAACTAACCAAAGCCCTTTTTGGTCATTGCATCCAGGTCCTGTCCTCATCCAATTAATTGAGAACTTGGGTTTTTTTCTTTTCCACTTCTGAGCTGACTGACAAAATTCAACTGTCCTGCTTTTGGTTAGAAACGTGGTCCTGTCCCGGTGCCCTTTGCACTGCACGATGGTTCCGCGTTGCCCAGTAATGACCTGTGAATACCCGTGGGCCAGGAATGGCATGATTCAGCTACGTGACAGGGATTATGGGCCAGATTAGCAGCAGCACGCGTAAGACGTCAGGTGGAGGGGAGAGGCACGCTCCCATCCCGCTCTGACGGAAGTGCGCATTGATGCACGAGTGTGAGGTCACAGCCACAAAGCTGTTTGTGCTGTGCCTTTTCACTGTTTGGAAGGCCAGTCACATGCTGTCGGGGATAAGCCCTAAACTTTAGCACGCGGCCTTGACTTAGCAAGGTGGACATCGCAGGGCCCTAGGGAGCTTGGGATTGCGTCATTCACAGTAAGAAAGAAAAAGTCTTTTACGGGGAGGGTCCATGGGTGTTACCAGCTACTCGGTGATATGTGTGTATGGAGGGAGGGGATAGTTTACAAAACGGAGGTAACCTTCCTCTTCCTCATTTCCCCAAATCCCAATTTTTAAAACAGCTAACGTCAAAGCAGTCTCTACAATATGAAAAAGCTGGCGATGAGATTAAACATGGCGGCATGGGCAGGGATCTGGGGTAGCCATGATCTCCCACAAAAGTGCTACATATATTGCCTGGGATTTAGAGTTTGCTTCTGGCTAAAGAGATTAGGGAAGGTTCCAGAAGGAGTGGGCATGCATTGCTCACGTTATTGAGTAAACCCCCCAAATCAGCGGCATGCAATCAGGCCAAACTAGGGACCATCTCTGCAGCAAAGACTCAATACTTTCATCAATTCCATCTGGGAAGAGGTTGTTGCCGTGACCACTCTCCATCATCACACTGAACAGTCAGATCAACTGGAAGCAGATGGCACCTGGGAAACGTGGCCTGCAGCCAGGGCTGGAGCTGAGTGTGTGACTTGCATTCCCTTTCAGAACGAGAATAGATCATGTATTATAGATAGTGCTGCTTGGGATTGGCGCAGAGAGAAAAAACTCCGAATAGATGGAAATATGTGCCTGAGGTTATTGATTTGTGCCCTTGTTTACTCAGCACCCCCCCACCCCTATTAGAAAGTAAACTTCTGCAGGGTGGGGGCCTGCGCTGTCTGATGACTCAGGGCTGCCTTTCAGCTCCTAGACACATGCCTGGCACACAGCAAGTGCTCAGTACATTTTCTTCCAATGAATGAGGGAGGGCCTTTCTCAGAATAAAGTTTTTCAAGACAACTGCTAATTCTCTGCAGTTTTGACGTCTGTTTTCTCTGAATATCCCACCAGAGGACAAGTCTTGATTGTAATCGTTAGTCTAGGTGGCTGTATACTTTGAACCCAAGGATAAAAATTCCTCCCCACTGCTGACAGGCCGCCTCCCCACACTGACTTTACATTCAGTCTCTTTGATTAGATTTCGGGGTCCAATCTCGCCCCTTCCGAACATCTTATCAACCCCTGTTAGATCCAGTTCAGCTAAAAATTCCTGGAGAAGGCAGACTTCCTTTTCCTGGCCCAGGTCGACATTTGAGCACACAGCGCCCTCTTGTGTCTGCTCTCTGTCTGACAACAGAGTCTGCAAAAAAGCAACAGGAAGCTTTTCACAGCTCGGAGGCAGAAAGGCCTCTTTATTAAGGAGGAGAAAGAACGACATGCTAATTTGCCCGGAAGATCTGAAACAGTCTAGAATGCTGTGAAGATGGTACTGACTACCCAACCCAGAGCTTTGAAAAAAAAAAAAAAGCAGGCATGATAAAAATCCAAATTCAAGAGCACATTGACAATTCTGTCTTCTAATAGATCTGGGCACTTTCCAAAAACTGAAACTGAGACTATGAAGATTAAGCCTGAAGATGTACACCTAGAATGTTCATAGTCAATGTACTGGCTTTTGCATCACCTTTCATACCCTTTTTTGTGTTGTTCATTCACACCACACATGCGCACGGGCGCACATGCACGCACACGTACACACACATACACACGCACACATACACACTGCACCCACGCACACACTCACCCACGCACACATACATGCACACACACGTACACACATGCACACGCACGCACACACACACGCACACATTCGCACACACACACGCACAGGCACGCACACATACATGGACACGCACGAGCATGCATGCGCACGCACACACGCACGCACACACACGAGTGCGCACGCACACACTCACACGCACATGCACGCGCACACATACGCGTGTGCACACGCCCACCATTTGAAGGTACAAATGTACCACTCTGCTGGGCTTGTACTCTCAGTCCCCATGTGAGCCCGCTCGCCTGTTCACACACCTCGTGCAGAGAGGAGGACCTTGGGCCTCTCATCCTTGCCAGTCCTCTCTGCCCCATCTCTGCAAGCCGATGCAGGATGCATTCATTTATGGCTCAGCTCCGTAAACACTTGAATCTGAAAATCCTGTGTCTTTTGGCCGAGTGTGGCCTGAGGGTGGTCTGAACCTCTATTGGTTTCTCAATGAAGAGACAAGAATAAAAGACATGTTCACCACTGACATTACCAACACCACCTTCTGGATCCTTAGCTATGTGTTGTCCTGGGTTACGTGCTACGAATAAAGAATGAAAAGACACACTTTGCCGCGTGGGAACGTTCGCTTTAGGGCTCCTCCCCTCGTGTGGCATACTTGACCGTCGGAACGCGGCAATTAGGGCTTCGGAGGGGGCCCTGGCCGCGATGTTCTCCGTGCCCCTGAAGGTGTGCGGGGCACAACCCCAACACCCGGGCGAAGCGGCCCCGCTGAAGCGCCTTCGCGACAAGAGAGCAGGCGTGCTCAGACCGTGCCTTTTGGTCACCACGCAGCAGACGCAGGACGTAAGCCAGGCCTGTGCTGCTCTCTGCCCCCTGGCTTCCAGCTCCGTCCGTTCGGCGCCGCGCCCTGCGGGCCTTTGTGCTTCCTCCTCTCTTTGTGCTTTGGGGGGGCACCCTGTGCCCCTCCGCGGAACAAAGCTCTGCTGGCCCGTGGGAGACCGTGGCCGTGACCAGCAGGGAAGGGGGACCTTCGGGGCATTCCTAATTTCTCTGTAAGCACCCTTTCTATGTCTGTCTTTGTCATCGCTGTGAAAAGAGGCTCCCCTGGCTCCTTTTGTCCCTATCCCGGTCTCACTGACCAAAGGACTCTTGGCGCAGTAGCAGGACTCGATGTGACTTTCGCCAGGCGGGCTCCGGAAGGCGGCAGCGCTCCCTGGCGTGTGACAGGCGCGGGCGGAGAAGGGTCTGCTCTGAGCCAGATCCCTCCGGTAAATGTTCTTCTGACTTCCCATCCGGGTGCGCGGGGGCGCCGGGGCAGGGCGGGGTTCTCGGGGTCACGGCTTTCCACCGTAAGAGAGACTGGATTAACAACGTGACAACGCGGCCCTGTCCTGGTCATGTCCCGGGGTGTAGGATGTGCCAGCGGACGGGAGGATGGGCATTTCAGAGCGATTCCTGGAGACGCTCCCCGTTTCCCCGAGGCCTGAGAGGGGGCGTGTCTGAGACAAGTGTAGGCTCCGCCCACCGCACCCCGGGGGCCCAGCTCCCCGCGTCGGGAGCCCCTGCTCCCCAACCTCGCTCGCCCTCGTCGGAAGCGTCCTGTTCCCTTGGCACCCTCGGCGCGCAGCTCCTGTTTTCCGCCCCTCCTGGGGCTCCTGGGGCGGGGGGTGGGGGGGGCTTTGGTCCTTTCCTCGGGCCTCGGGCATGTCCTTCCAACAGCCTCCTCGACATCTCCAGGTGGACGACGCACAGTTCTGCTGGACGGACGCCAAGGTCACAGGCACGCCCTCACCCGAAACAGCTCCCTCGCCCAAGCTGCTCCCACACCTGTCACTCAGAACCTGGAGTGATTCCCGACCACGCCCCTCCCTTGCCGACGTTAAGTCCCCTCCTGAAAATAGGCTCACTCCCTGGACTCTTTCCACTGCCATCGCCATCCTACCTCGAACCCAAGCCACCCTCGCCTGTCCCGGCAGCTGCCCCCATCTCCCCACCTCCACCCGCTTCCGAGCTGTCCTCCGCACAGCAGCTCCCTAAGAGCATAACCACGGCTCTCAGGAGGAAGTCCAGAATTCCAGCGGGTTCTGCAACGTCAGGCAGGACCTGCTCCTTTCCGCCCCGGCAGTCTCGTGACGGGCCATTCCCCCCATCCTTTCTCCACAATCCACACACTCCAGCTTCATTTCCTTCCCTCTGTTTCCAGAACCTTCCACCTCAGTCTCCAAACCTGCTCTTGCCTTTGCCTGGAATGCTCTTGCTCCCCTACTTCCGGGGCGGTCTCCTGTTCACACCTCAGCTGTCAGCTATTTTCCCCCGGGCTGCCTTCCCCGACCCAAAAACAAAGTTAAGATAGGCACTTCCCCTCCAGAGCACCCCAACCCCACCGTTAGAACCAAAACGTATCTTTCATTCTTTGTAACCACAACTGCCCTCCAAGGAGGGAGAACCCAGCGCGCTCAGGGACCTGCGGCTGCTGAACGTTGTAAGAAGTCTGACTGTGAAAGCTCAGGGGAGAGCCAAACCGCTCTGCCAGATGCAGTGAGGGGCAGTGATGACACTGGTGCTGGTGTCCCTGGTCCAGCCCAGGCACACGAGCAAAGAGGGACAGAGGGGCGGGTGCTGTGGGAGTGAAGGGTGTGGAGGGGGCTGAAGTGGAGAGACAGGAGAAGCCTTTCGGAGAATACAGTGAGCACTTGAGATAAAACATTTTATTTGCTCAGGATGCTAGAAGCAAGTCCGTCTATCTACATAACAGATTTCTCCTTGGATAACTCAGCTCCTATTAAACTTGAGTCCGTGAACAATTTTCCTATCGTGTAACCAGGACACACATGGCAGGAGAAATGTCTGTAGGAGGTGACAAGGTCAAGACAGATGCTGGAGGGACAGATGTGCACGGAGTCTGAGCGTCCCACCAGCAGCCGTCCATGCTGCAGACTTGGGGAGGAAGCAGAATGCAAAACTGGAGTGAGCTCGGAGTGAGCGGGCTGGCCAGGTGGCAGGACACAGGCCGCTGGCCCCACCCCTGGTCCCCTTTCTCAGAAGGCGCTGGACGTGAGGCTGATGGCAAAGGCTGTAAATGTCACCTTGCAAATTCCCTGAGACCCATCGCTAATAAATAAACAAATAAATGCCAGGACATGATGGAGATGAAGAGCACCGATGCCATGAGGCCCAGCCTCCCGCCTGTCCCCCATCAGCACCCCCAGGCCTGCAGCTACCTGACGACCTAGGCACCCTTCTTTTTATCAGTTTTGGAACTTCTCCCAGAACAATAACAGTAAATAATTTCTCAATTAAGAAAAAAGGTTTCAATCTATTCAATCAATTAAACTTCTAAACAGTCTAAAGGCAGTTATGACTTTATTAGAGATCACAGACTTTTTCTGTAAAGGGTCAGGCAGCACCTCAACATGAGTCATTGCACATTAAAACAAGTATTTATTGAACCCGTGATAGGTCTGTGGCAGGAACCCAGATCATGGGACCAGATTATAGACAGGCAATGACAAAGGAAATAGGACAGTCACAGTAGGCAATGATGGCTCAGCTCTTCTACTGACGTAGGCACTCAGGTGGCCAGGTAAAATTTTCAGTCTCAAGCTAATCACAGTGATGTCACAGGAACAGGATATGAGACATAACCTCCAACACCTGTCATGTGTCAGCTCTGGGCCCAGAGGGACACTGGCCCATTCAAATCAGGTCACACCAGATTGTTAGTCACTTATCCACAGTTGGTGGTGGTGGTGGTGGTGGGTGCTACCTGCAAAAAAACTGCAAACACTCGAGCCCTCTGTGTCTAAACAATGATAATCACTAGGTTAGAAACTGTATGGAAAACTCTCTCTATGGGTAAGACAAATCACCGTTATTTCGCTTGTGATTATTTATTACGGATCCATAATAAATGTCTCTATTGGAGTTGCTACCAAGATCCTTTCCTGGAGGTTTTCAATATTCTTCTCTGCCACAGAGAAGACCCAAAACTCCCAGAGAGCCCATGTTTTTCCCCCAGTTCCCCTTCACCCTAATCCATGTCATTCCTTCATCTACTCCTTTTCCCTCCAGGATGAGAAGGTTGAGAAAGCAAGTTCTTGTCCCCTGCCTTTGTGACTGCTCCAAGTGGACCCCTGGGCAGGAAGAGCTGAGCATTTCAGGAAGATGAATGTCAAGGCTCATGGTGACTGTGGACTAAAATCAGGATGCCATTAGATTAACGATGTTTATTTTCAGGGACTAATGTTCTCAGACAAGGAAATGTGAAATGTGATACAGGGTCAGGGGAACGACTACATAATGGTGACACAGGCCATGTGAAGAAACTGTTTGTGAGAAGGACACATGAAGCCTGAGGGACCTGCACACGCCAAATGTCAGGAGGGGGCTCCTAACACAGCATGACGCCCTCCCAATTTTCCACTCGACATCCCCCAAATGGTGTGCTATCCTATAGAGCTAAAGAAGGAATGACCAGGATCCCATTTTAAAGAATACATCCCCTTTTCACTTAGTATTTGTCCGCCTCAGGTGATAATGGAGAAAAACAACCAGCAGCCCCCTTTTCTAACAGGAGGCAACTCCCTGTGAAAGCAGGATTTGAACTGGATGGACCCACACCCTACCTCCCGTGCTCTGACTGAAGGGGCATAGCAGCATCTTGGGGTTGTCCTCTTAGAAGCTGTGGTTTGGAGCATCCTAAGTGATTGCGAGGCAGGAAGGAAACCTCACCTGTCCCCTGGAGTTTCTGGAACGCCCTCCTGCCATGACAAACCTTTCAGAGCTGCCAATCACTGTGAAGACACACATCTGGGAGTGGCCTCCAAGCCTCCTCGGAGTGTGGCCTTTGCCTCCCTACCTGGTCTCATGTCTGCCAGCTCTTCCCTGCTCCCCACACTCCGGCCCCCCACACCCTTGCTGTAACGTGGCATGCCCTGTTCAACCGTTGGGTGAACCTACTCGGTAGTTTGGCTCCAGTGGCCCCCGCCCCCCACTTGGCTTGCAAGCAGGCCTAGCCCTAACATTTGCAGGGCTGAGATGTTAAGTTCAGATGAAAGCCTGTGGACTTTGTAGCTCAATGTTAAAAATCAATAAATCATGACAATAGATTGTGAAAATGCGCTCTATCTCCCTTGTCAAATATAACCTTCTTACCAAATTAAAAAATATGTAGAACTAGGTGATTTTTAGTAAAATATTAAAGACAACTGAATTCAATTACTATTGCAGTATGTCTGGGTATTGTGTCAATGGGTCAAGATGTTTGGATGAGTAGTAAAATAGAGATACAAATAATTCATAAGTTATTATGCACTTATTCCAGAATATTTTCTTTTACCTTCATTTCAGCAAATTATTAAAAGTTTGTAATAATAAATATTTAAAAAATAATTTGTAGTCTTTTGACAGTAGTGAGCTAAAGAATTAAAAATGAAATGAAATAGTATTCAAACTGTACAAAATTTAAATATACTTCCATCAAAAGAACAAAATATAGGAAATATGAAAGTAAAAAACATTAAAGTGTTTTTCACATGTTTAAAAGTTAACTTTCTTTTTTTTTTTTTTTTTTTTGCTTTTTGGTATGTGGGCAGCTCCCTGGCTGGGAATCGAACCCAGGCAGCAGCGCTGACAGTGCCGAAGCCCTAAGCCACTACACCATCAGGGAACTCCCAAAAGTTAACTTTCTTGAAAAAAGTTTTCAAAATTACCTACAAAATTAAAAGAAAAGCAACTTATATTTAGTGAAAATCTACATTTTAAATAAAAATCATTTAAATCAGCTCAAAATACTTTTTAAAATACATAAATTTTAGCAAATGCATGAGTAAACGTATTCACCAGCTTAGTATTTAATATCTGTTTATTGCCAGTGTAAACGCTCAATAGCCTGTTTCCTACGTGTTATGTGTAGATCTACATGTAAACAAATAGAAGAATGTGTATCGTTCAATGTTGTGAACGTTGCTCAGCCACCACATGCAAGAGCTGTGATTACCACAAAGGAATTAGAACACATGCAGCAGCAGGAAGACGGATGCTTGCCACTCCCTACCGAAAATGATCTTTATTATACAAGAGTCTTATGTATTTATGCTGAGAGGGAGGATCGGACAAGTCCCTCTTTCCTCTTGCCTGAGTATTTCTACCACACAAGCCCACCTTCGCATGCCCTGAAGTGATCAGCCCGCAAACCTTAACAAGTCAGAGGTGAGCTCCTGTTTGAAGGGCACAGGCCAAATGCTGCTGAGAAGCACTTCTGGTGGAGAAGCACTTCCGGTGGAGAAGCACTTCCTGGGAGGCACTTCCCATGGAGTAGCATTTCCGGTGGAGAAGCACTTCCCGTGGAGAAGCACTTCCCGGGGCCTGAGCGGTGTGTGTCAGCTTGCACAGCAGGCGCTTTGCTTACAGGCTGAGCTCCGGATCCTGTGGTAGGGCGGCCCTTGTATCCTTTAAGAGATTTATTTCTGTGTGCTTATGATCCATGGGGCCCTGTAGGGCTCCACTTACCCAGATCTGAGGGTGAAGCTGGCTGTGTGCAAAACCCCCATGGAGACCTCCTCTGGAGAGGAGGGCCCCTCCCTGGCACATGCTTCTAAACCAGGTGTCAGCATGTGCCATTGAAATGACTTGTCATTGATCTCTTTGAGGGCCTGTAGCTTCTAAACAGTATTTACCAATACTTCCCTCTCTATTGTATTTCGAAGGTAATACACATTTAATTTGCCAAATAAAAAATTACAGTGGACATGTTTTTCCAACTCCTCCTTGCCACCCTGTTTATGTGTCCGGGTAAAACGCCACTGTGCTTTGGAAAAAACATGGTTCCATTCCTGGCTGCACAGGCCTGCACGTGGACCTGCCCGTGCACGTGTGATCGTGCTGTGGGATTGTGCACGTGGTCTGTGCCCCAGCTGCTCCAAGGACTGACTCTGGGAAGCAAAGTTTCGTGATTTTGAGAGTCTTCTTCTCCCAATTTTTGAGTGACTCTCATATCTCTTCTTTTATCTGCAGAATCTGATCAATAATAACCCAGGACAGCAGGAAGCCTCAAAAAGGATGGGAAAGGCCATACAGACTCTTCTGGAACCTCGGACAGGGGAGGTTTGGGGAATGTTAGTTTTGAGGCCTCCAATTGGTAGAGACGTCAGCCTTGGAAGGCAGTTCTCTGAGTCATCTCCTAAAGGATCAGTGAGGACCTTGAAGAAAAATGGAAAAGATTAGATGTAAAATGCTCATAATTTAAATCAAGACTTCATTCAGTCAGACTTTCATTGGTTGTGAAGGAAATAAAGATGACAGTAAAATACTGAAGACCTCATAGTCCTATTGTGACTATGTCTTCAAACTATTTTATGTGGCCAAAAGTCCTTAAGGAAGTATACCAGAGGCACTGTACAATTCTCAAGGTTGAGCGAAGAATCTCTAAGGGCCTTCAGAGTGTTAGCAGCATATGAACCCATTGAGTTCTCAAAACTAAATTCGCAGTTTCTCTATCCCACAGACTTTCATACGAGTGTATCTTGGCTGTAGCAGATTATATTTAACTTGTACACACACACACCCACCCCACACACAAACATATATACATATATACAACTCTCAATCCAATATAGATCAATCAAAATTTGCACTATACCACAGGCCACAGCCTGCTCCTGAGAGTGCAGAAATACACACCAATGAGCTCAGTGGAATAAAAGAAGGCTCATACATTTCATTCTTTTAAAATTACTTTTCTGTTGTAGAACCTCTGTCTCTACTTGTATTACTACTTAAATTGGTGATACACAAGGCACATTTCTTACCCTTTTTAGTGTTCCCTAATTTATCTACACATAATTTTTAATGGAATACTAGAAAAATAATAGAATGTCACTGTCTTGGTTCTGATGTTTTGAGGAGGGGTGGAAGTGATGGAGTTGAGGTTTGGCAACGTGTTGCAAACTCCAGGCAGGTTATAAGGTGAAAGACAAAGGAGACACTAAATTTATTGGGGTAATGCTACCTACTGTAACAAATTGACACACAAATATACAGTGACTTAACACAACAGTATAAGTGAGAACTTTTGTATTTTAAAGCTTATCTCAACTGATCTTTTCTCAAGAAGCTCACAAAATAGTAGGCGGATAATAGGGAAACTTGGTACTGTACGTGACCAAGAAAGTATTTAGGGTTTGAAGAGAATAAAACAGGATAATCTCCCCTCCAGTTTTGCTCCTATTCCTGGGTTTCATTCTGATTTGCATATTTGAACACTTTTAGTCTGGTACCATTAATCAAACCTCCCACAAGTCTTAGGAGTTTTATCTCTAAATGAATTAGTCCACACGACTGGAATAATACAACACACCATTTTTCAAATTTTGTGCATGCTCTAACATTTTTTACTAATCAAGAACATTTCCAGCACAGAAATATATTTTTCTCCCAATCTCCTATCTGTTCATGGTCTTATTGAACAATTTCAGAAAAAGAACTTCCGTACCTGGTAATAATGTGAGTCCAACAAGAGAAAATCATTTTTATGAGCTGGGTGTCCTTGTTATCTTTTTATAAGGTATACAATAAGAGTAAAATATATTAGAGGAGCACTTCTCAAACTCATTTTATTTTTTTTTCTATTTTCATGCACAAATTTATCTAAATGAAACTACAGGTACTTTCCCCACGTCCTTTTCTCCACTCCATCATAATAAATATAAAGTTATCCTTACTTCCTGTACCTGTGCTCATAACAGCGCCCTGCCCTATTGGACTCTGAACTACATGCAATAATTTTCCATAAATGCTAAATGTTAACTAGGTTAGAAGGCTCAGGATAAAAGACTGCCAACAGCAGCGTTGACAGCATTTCTACCATTTCTACCTGAACCAGGGGGTGACCATGACCTGCTGTGAAGGGTGGACATCCTTCAATGGGTTCAGCCTGCTGACCCTACTTCTGTTGGGAGTAGTTCTCAACGCAATACCTCTAATCGTCAACATAGTCGATGAAGGCCAATATTTTCAAAACCCCATCTCTTGCTTTGAGTGGTGGTTCCCAGGAATTATAGGAGCAGGTCTGATGGTGAGTAACATTTATTTGACTTGATTTGGAGAAAGACCTATGTTGCCAAACTCCGGAAGACCATCTTTCAGGCTTACAGCTATGTCTTGATTTAGGATAGAGCGAGGAGTGGTGGCATGGCATTCATTAATATCGGTTATCAGTGAAGAGGGACAATTTAAATATATTAAACATGGGACACAGGCTAGGGAGCTTGGGCGAAAAGACCTAAATGGATAAAAGCAGGTTGGGCTATTATCTGTCACATCTCTTCACAGTAGGGCTGCTCTTGCAAGCTTGAGTGTTAAGAAGCGTTTGAATTCTTTCCCTCCACTCTCCTTTGCCAACGCCATTCTTAAGGTACTCGCAGGGAATGCAGTCAGAGTGGGAAGTATACAATCAGAATGGGAAGAAACATTCCTTGCACAATGAATATCCTGAGTGATGCTGATTGTGTGGTACCAATATGGTGCTAGCCTAAGAGGTTTGGGACCTGAAACCCTGACTCTCTGACCTCAGGGACTTTGGACACTGATCTTACACACAGCCCAGAACATCGTGCTGCTTGTTTTATGTTAGATTTAATCATTATTAATAGGGCTATGTTGACATCTGTAGCCGAGCGGTGTTAATACAGAAATTCCCAGTGTTTGTGATCATTGGATCACCCGAGGCACTTGCAGGAGATTAACAGACCTTGTCCTGGGGATTCTGAAACACTAAGCTTGGGAAGGAAGGACCCACTTGTGTGGAGGAATAAATACTGTTTTCGGACCTGGCAGATGATCTCAGCTCTAGTTCGGTCTCCAATACATCACTGCTTACAAATCATTTATCCTATGATTCTGTTTCTATATTCATAGAATGGGGGTGTGGAGACTGGGGTTTGGAAATGCTGCATTCAGGAGACTTGCTTTTGTTTTGCCATTTGGATGCTAGCTAGGGCGTTCTGGTTAATGCCAAAGAAACGAGCCTTTGTTTAGGAGTGGGCGCGCATGCGCACACGTGTTTGACATTTCAATGACGGATATTATCGGAGTGTTTAGAGATGTGGATACATGGATGCAATTTTTAAAGAAATCCTGAACACTGTTTTCTACTTGCATCACTCATCCTTAATGATGACCATTACTGTCGCTGGTCACATCCCCAGACTTACATGAAAACATTTTTTGGGTCATTATACGAGTATATCAATCTTTAGATAAATATTTGTCCTTTGGCTGGAACACTGGACTTGAGACCACTCTGGCATCAAAAAAAAAAAAAAGCCATTCCAGAGAGCAGTCCCCAAAAGTTGATGGTTTCTTTTTCTTGAACGTCATGAGCAATCTATTTACTTTGCTTTTGGTAGGAAGAGCTACTTAAAGGAAGAGCTTTGGGGAAGTTGTAGGTTATTTCTTCGAATTGCCATGGAGGTTCTCTCCCAGGCTGAGAGAAAGCACAGAACTCAAGAGAGTGACGCACCTGCAAATCCCTGTGTTTGTTTCTGCCCTTCTAGAGCCTTCTCTCTACTTGAATAGCATCTGCTTCCTTTGCGTCAGCCTAGACCAGAAGCCAGGAACAGACAGCCGTGTCTAATTAACATGGCAATTTCCACGAAGCTCCTACGTGTTCCTAAGCTAAAACAGCCCATCAGAATAACTCGTGTAGCTTTAGATGCAAATAGACTCAACAACCAACGCCATCACAATGGAAGAAAAATTATATTTTGCTAGTGTTAAAAAAGCCTGAGGAGATGGTGGCAAAATGCGTGCCATGTATTCTTATTTTGGGGAGTGGGGGATAAAAAGGGAGGAAGACAAAGAGAAAGACACAGAAAGAGACCACCGCTGTGTGCCAGCTACTGGGTTCACGTTACTTTACACTGTTATCTCACTTATCTCTATAATAATCTGGCTGAGCAGATCTTATCATTGCATCTTAACGGACTAGCAAACAGAACATTAGGGACATTAACAAGGTCACACAGCAGGTGTGAAGCCCAATTCCAGACTTATCTGACTACAAAACTCTGTTTTCCACCAGTATTAGCACCATCATGCACACCTGTTTCAGGCTAACTGCGGGCAAAGGTACAATTCCTAACTTAACCCCTAAACTTAAGGGACCAGGAAACTGAAGCAGGGAGAGGTATAGAAACCTGTGAATCAGTTTCAGAGAGTCTGGACTTCCTTGTTCTACAACTAAATTACTTTATCATCCTCCATAAATATTATCGAACAGCTAATACCACGCTGGGCTATCTTGATTGCTCAACCTGGCAGAATGTCGTCAAAACATCCGATGACTCTTTGTAAAGTTCCACAGGCACATTACAGATCGAGCCTCAAACTCCAGACAAGGCACACAGCAAACAGGTGGGCGATAGAAGGGTGCAGAATACAGGTGTATTTTCATGATCCTCAGCTATATAGTATATGATGCAAAAGAATATCTTGTTCAAAGGAAATTATGTTCCTTCCAACACCTTCAAAATACTGAACTCTCAAGATACTTGTAAATACACACAAAAGTTAATAAAGAAGAAATCACTGCCTATATTAATCACTTTTGTCATAGTTCTGGAAATCTTTCCAAAATTGTGGTAACATTTTTAAATGAGCAGACTTTTGCAGGAAGTAGCTAATAATAAAAACTATGAAATTAGTTACTGATTACTTCATAAAATACATTCACTTTATGGTTTTATGAGTTACACAAAACAGAGGCAAACCTTTTTATATTTCGAAACCATGATGAGTAAAAGTGTAATGTAATGAACTCTCTTCAACTATTATCGGCTAACTGAAAAAAAATCGATATGTTTTCCAAGTACTAAAAAAAGACTTGAAATGTTTCTTCTTAAAAAATATTAAGGCCATTTTATATGAGATTAATTCTATGCCTGTTCTTAATCACACATTCACTGAGTTCACTTATTACACAACGGTAATTCATCGATTATTAAAGTATTAACAGAGAACACACTGGTGAATGTTAACCAAATTAGATGATGTTTGTCTAACAAGCATTTGCAAACTACAGCTTTTATATTTATGATGAGCTATGACTTTGTGTTACTCTCACATTCAAGTATTTAGAGGATCCCTAAAAGTTTGAATTTTGTTCCAGAATTTTAATGGTCTACAGCTCTTCTGTACTTCATTTGTAAAATCATGTACTTTAATTCTAAAACTGAAGAAAAGTCTGGGTTTCTGTAGGAAAAATGAACAATACTACTTCTTTTCTTTATAAAAACAAACAACTATCAAGACTGTTAATGTCACAAAAACTCTTAGGCATTCAAATATGCTTAGGAATTGAAGAGGAAGAGTATTTTCATAATTACTCATTTGGACATTATCTGACAGATTTATAATTCAGTCGCACATCTACTAACACATTTTAATGTCCATCCTATAAAGAGACCCTCCAATTTCCAAAGCTCTGAATGGGCAAAAAAGTTGAAATACAGTGAGTTATTAAGTTCCATATGGCATAATAAAGATGCTCTAACATGCCATGAAGTCACCCAGATGGGGATTTGTATACTATAAGGTAAAATACTTTATAAAACCTCTTTGCAAGGGAAGGAAGCTATGAAGTAAATATTCAGCATCTCTGAAATAAACTAATCCTAAAGACAGTTAGCAGAGATTAATTTACATCAATAAGTAAAACGAAATGATTTATCCATTTAAGTTGTAACATAACGTTGCTCTTTCTTCTAACAGAGTCATTAATTTTCTAAACCCGTGGTTGGCAAATTGTTTCTGTAGAAAGCCTAACGATGGCTACTTTAGGCTTTGAGAGCCAGACAGTCTCTCTCACAACTGTTCAGCTCTGCCCTTCGTATGCCAAAGCCTCCACAGCCGATGTGTAAGCGAAGGGGCATGTCTGTGTTCTAATAAAACTTTATTGATAATAAAGATATGGTGGGCCAGTTTGCCACATCCTGTTCAACACTGTTAGGTCCTTAAGCTTAGAAGGTAGTGCAGCTTATGCATACAGCAAAAGAAGTTTAGTCCGTGAACACCGATGCCAATTTGGGGGCTACACATCCCTTCCCTTTTCTTCTGGGCTCTTAGCTACACCCCAGAATGGCTGGGCTGCCAAGTATACACACAGCCTCTAAATGATCAGGGTGTTGGCATTCAAAGCAATGTACGAGCTGGCGGTGTCCAGCCTTTTGGCTTCCCTGGGCCACACTGGAAGAATTGTCTTGGGCCACACATGAAATAACTAGTGATAGCTGATGAACTAAAAAATAGAAAATTTCATAGTATTTTAAGAATCTGCGTTGGGCCACATTCAAAGCCGTCCTGGGCCACAGGTTGGACATGTCTGGTGTAAGCAAAGTCTGATGACAGTACAAAGTGTTTTCCATGAGTGACACGACGTCAGCAGATGGTGAGAGTGGGTGACATTTGTCAGGAAAGCTGCTTTGTAAGGTATTACAAGTTAGACATGAAAGAACAGAGGTAGATGTGATCTTGGGAAAAGGAATCGGGCGAGGCCTGGAGGAGACGAGATGGCAGAGGTCGTGGGGAGGGCGAGAATGACCGAGTTCTGCGAAGGCAGGGAGGAGGCCTGCACGGGCTGGCCGGCCTGGACGAGCGGTTCAGAGTCTGGGTTTTGGAAACAAGAGGCCGAGCTTCCAATCCCGACTCTGGCACCTTCTGAGGGAGGTGACTCAAACTCTCCGTGCCCTGTGGTCTCACGGTACGATGGGGACAATAGCAGCACCTGTGTCAAAGCACTGTTATGAGGCTGGAATGAACTAGAGCACGCCCAGCTCCCGGCGTGTCGCCGGGGCCCGAGGAGCCTTAGCGAACAGCCGTGGAGCCAAAGTGCGTCTGTGCTCAGGGCCGCACACAACCCAACCCACCGAAAGGCCTTTCGGGCTGAAGTCCCTACGTGGAAGGGAGTTGTTTACGCCCCACTCTGCGCCGATACAAAACTCCTTCCAGTAAGACTTTCTAGTCATAGCTGCTGACTAGGGGCTCTAAAAATTGAACCTTAAGTCCTGAGAATGGGACGTCATTTCCGGCAGCGTGCCTCAGTGGCACGTCCTTCCCCGACATAGAATGCACTCCGTCCCGGATTTCTGAACATGAATGTGAAGCGTCACTCCGTGTCACGGAGAAGGAGCAGAAAGGAGAACGTGGGACGAAAAATCATTCTCAGGCCCTAAGCTGGGGACCCAGCCAGGCGGTGGTGACCTGGGGGTACAGGAGAGTTAGGGAAGTGGCAGAGGAGTGGGGACAGAACCCTCAGTTCCCTACCGCCAGGCAAACAAAACCCTCAGTTTCCTTTCTGGATGCTTGCCAGATTAAATGAGATAATTTTTGGGAAATTGGGTCAGTGGCTGCCGATTAAAAAAAAAGGAAAAAAGAAAAGTGAATTTTGGATGATGCCACCAATTCTTTCAGAAACATTTCTTGCAAAATAATAAATAAATTATGCTCTTGAAAAGCCAAGTCTCTCTAGAGAGCACTCAGAGGACAGTAACACAGATGAAAGGGTCTGAAGCGCTCATCGTGACCCCCCTCTTTTATCTTCAGCGTTGACCTGGGGATCACAGGGTCCCCACGATCAAGGGCAGGGCTACATTTCCCTCTTCTTTGGAGCGAAGATGTCCCCCACCTGGTGGTCACTGGGAGGCAGCGCTTCCTGCTTTTCACATCTGATAAGCAGTAACACCCCTCATCTTTGCCCTTGATGTCACCTCCAGGTGTTTCCAGCAACAGCGATGTCCCTGGCAGCAAGGAAACGAGGGTGCTGGAACAGCAAGACCGGGGTGAGTACGCCGCGATGGCCCCGGGGCGTGGGCCGCTACTGAACCCCGTGCGGTGCCACCAGGCAGCCCCTCAGCATCGGGCCATGGACAACGACTATGTCGTAATGTGAACACTGTGAGGTTTTCCTTCTCTTTTTCTAATAAAACTTTAGCTTTGGACCCAGCCTCAGACCCCGCCTCAAACGTCAGCTTCAACCACCTAAAGGCTTTGAAATCCCACACCGAGCTGCAATGACGTCATGATACTGAACCCCGCGTTTCCTTCGGGGTGTGTACAGAACACCTAGGGGCAAGTGTAGCCTCGGCGCTGTCACGCACGTGGGCACTGAATGACAACTGCTCTTTTCCTAAATTAAAGGGGACACCAATTAGTTTTTCCAAACACTTAGTACAAATGAATAACATTTTAACTAAGTTAAAAGCCAATAAATACTTATTTACCTCTGCCGCCGCGCTCAGAACACCTTCACATAGCCCATCTTATGTAAATCCCTCAAAAACCCTAAGTGCAGAATAAATACTATGACCTCTGTTTTTGCTGAGAAACTGATCCTCAGAGAAAGCAAATAATTGACCGGCATAGCACCGCCAGCAAGTGGATTTCTATTTGAATAATTTAGACTCCAAAATTCACAATCTTGACAGTATTTGTGCCGTGAACATTGTTAGTAAGTAGCACGGAGGACTCCCATAATTCTCTGAGGACAGGGGCGGGTTAGGAAACACGTCACAGTAAACACGCCCGAGCTGAGGTGCTTTCCGCAGTGGTCCTGAGCCTGCTGGGAGGCGCAGAGTCACGCGGGAAGACCTTGTGCTCCCAGAGAGTCTCCGTCACTACCTCTCAGACGAACCCTAGGTGGTTCCAACGTGCTCCCAGGGGTGAGAACCACTGTTTAAGAGGTACTACGAGGGCGGACTGCACATTTTTTGTTACATCAGACACATCTGGATCTAACTGGCTCTGTGCAGTCACATGGTCCCTCCCCTCCATCATCCTTGACCTTGCACACACAGATGCTTACAGTTCTCTCCCAGGGCACATCGACATGGAAGCGTGTTCAGACGTTCAGGTCAAACAGCGTACTGTTATTGAATTCTTAACAGCAGAAAAAGTTCCTCCAATTTTTGTAATTTTTGAAAAAGAAGGTGAGGACTTCTTAAAGAAGGTCATCAGAGGTGATGAAACTTGGGTCCATCATGATGAGTCTGAGAACAAAAGGCCGTCCATGGAATACCGCCGTAAGGGGTCACCTCCAGGAGAAACTAAAAACTCAGGCCTCGGCTGGGAAGGTCACGTTGACTGTTTTTTATCTGGACACTCTTCCATGTTGATGTGCACCGGGTGAACAATGGAAGCACCTGTGTGTGCAAGGTCAAGAACGATGGAGGGGAGAGACCATGTGACTGCACAGAACCAGTTATGTCCGGATGTGTCTCATGTAACAAAAAACAATTACAGTGGAGGCAAAATTCATCAGCCCGCCCTCGTATTTATTTCCATATCACACATTTATGTCCATAACAGAAAATTTATATTTAAAAAAGTGCCTTTTCTTGATGTTTGATATTTATCTGGGATTATAATTACTTTGCTATTTATTGTCTTTGTTCCTGATACAGTCACTGTATTCAATAAAGATCAGTTTTTGGCTTGCCCTCCCTGTCCCTTTTCTTCTTAAACTATCATAATTTGGAGTTTGATTCTGCATTACTCTGTATTGCATTCACCACATTCTTGACAAAGATATATAGCCTGAGATATTTCTGAATTCCCCAACTCAAAAAGTATCAGAATACTTCTATTTTTCTCTCAAATCCCATTTCTGTTAAGAATCTTTCTGTCCCTATACACAACCTTGCATGACAAATTTGTCATCTTTTTGATGATCATTTATTAATAATGTTTCTCTGAGGACACAGTGAGCTGAGAGCAATCAAACCCCTTGCTCATGTAGGTGTTGGGTTTAACTCACCGGGAGGGTTTGCTCCGCCATAGAGACCTTGGCAATCATTGGAACTCATGCTTCAGTAGCACAACAGATTATGACTCGCTGAGGAGCCCCTGCAATGCAGGGGTGGGGACACAGCACACTGCTGCTCGTGCTCCATTAGTAATAGTGGTGCTTGCTATTTAATCAAAATCATCAGTTTATTATTAATTAGGTGCAATATAGAGTTTCCAGTTTCCTCTCTCACTTGGTGGCAGCCATGTGAGGACTGGTGTTTAAGTAACACCTCATATTTTTCAAGTATAGATAAGACCAAAGGTCATACAAAGTCACAAAGGCTAGACCTTGGGAGGGAGGGGAAGAGGTGGCCACCAAGGCTGGGCCCCATTTTAACTGTTTCCACCACTTGCCCTACTGTAACGGTTCCCTGCTCCTCCCCTTCGCCCAGTCGCTGATGTTGTTTCTGAGTCCGGTGGTTCTGCTGGGTCATTGAAATGCGACCCCATTCTAAGGGAAATGCAGATCTTGGAATCACTTTCTAAAGTCAGGCCTCTCCATAGTGATGTCAGAAATAACCGATGACTGAAATACAAACAGTGGCACTTCATGATGAGGACATTTCAGTAACTTGCACAGGCCACAGTCGTGCGGATGGAGCAGGATTTGAATCAAGACTCCGAATCCATCACTTTGGGCTTTCGGCTGGAAGTGATTAAGCCCCGAGCGCCCGCGTTTACCAGCTGTGAGATCCTTGTCAGCCCCGCGAACTGCCGTTTTCTCCTCTATAAAATGGGAATCATCACTATCTACCTTTTGGGGTTACTGAAAGAATTGTAAAGCCTCAGGCCCCTCGACACACATTACAGCCATTTATTCTGCATACTCATTAAAGGCAGGTCTGAAGAACACAAGATGTGATCCCTCTAGGAGGAGCTGCGGTATTATCTCACCCAAGTATTCCTTCCCTTCATTTTGCAGATTTTAAAATAGTCCTAATTATCAGAATACTAAAACACCGAAACAACAGAGCTTGTTTTAGGAAAACATACACATATACCAACTTTCACTTGGGCCATGATACTTCTTATTGCCAAATTTCAGCTTTTTTCTGCAGTCTGTGACTGATTCATGAAATGAAAGATGCGTAGATGCTTACAGTCTTTCCCTTCTCCAGTGGTTCTCAACCAGGAGTGGTTTTGCAGCCCCACCCCGCTCCCCTAAGGACACGTGGAAACCACTGGAGACTTCGGGTTGCTACCACTGGGCGGGTGTATGTGCTACTGCCATCTAGTGGGCAGAGACCAGGGATGCAGCTAGACAGGGCTCAAAGCCCAGGAAAGGTGTTGGTAGTGCTGAGGTTGGGGAAGGAACCCTGTTCTAACACCACGCTGCAGAGTGAACATTACAAGATGCTGACCACTGACCACTTAGTGCCAAATCCAGATTAAAGATCTGGGAGTCAAGAGGCCAGACATCAAAACGTGGGTACTTAAGATCAAGTCAAATTTCTGTGAAGCAGGAAGTACACAGAACAGGAAGCAGCAGCAAGCTCTCCGTGGTGAGCTGAAATGGACAAGGCTCAGGGATGTACAACTCAAAATGTTCAGAAAGAGTGGCAAGGCCAATTATCTTTTTATGAGTCTAATCAAATGGCAGACACTTTGCCCTCTGTCTTCTATAATTTACACTTCTTTGAACTCTGACCTTCAGATCTAGGGCTATAAAGTACCTGGAGAGTGACCAACAGTTGATTAAAAAGACCACAAATGCTTCTGAAGCTTGAAACTGATCGAACACATGCAATAACATGTGCAACGTGCCTCCTTTATTTTCCAGATGTTTCTCTCATCCCTTTGGAATGTGATCACAGTCATTGGTGCTACGTACTGCGTGCTGGTGTCTCTCCGGGCTCTCTCAGAAGGTCCTCTCATCTGTAACTCTCCAAGCAACAGTAACTCAAGTTGTCAGTTTTCATTTGAACACTTAAGGTGAGTAACCTTGCACTGATTTTTACACGCTGGCAGTAAATTGGAATAGTGCGGTGTTGGACACAGTGCCATGTTTTTCTTTGATGCAACTACTGGGACACCTTCTTAGGGAGTCAGCACCTTAATTCCACTTGGCACACTCCCATAAAGACAGAGGAATAAGTACACTCAGAATGCTTTGAGTTTGGTCTTGTCTAAAGGGAGTAACTGACTTCAGATGGCTTATACTTGTCTTTTAAAAACCTACGGCTGCACATGTGTATGTGTAAAAATAATTCTGTAAGTACACATCAGAAACTTAACTTACATCCTTTGAGAAGGCTAATGGAGGACACCCGATGGTCTCTCAAAACTTGCATACCAGTTATTATGAATCAAAAACCCAAGAAAATTCCCTTTACTAACAAATCTGAACTAAAATAGTAGAGACCACAACCACAGATGCTATCCAGATACATTCACTCAGCAGATAACTCAACAGGCACCAGGCGAAGCTCCGGAGATAACAACATTCAAGGTATTCCCACTCCAGCTAGGGTGACAGTTACAAAGAGTAAACAGCTGCAAGGGTGATCCCAAGTTTGCTGTAAACTGCCAACAGCATACTCGTATTCCATGCACTGAAACACTTGGGGTTTCCCAGGTTAAACGTCAGTTCAAAATGCAAACTCTGTAAGAACACTTGGTTCTACTCTGTAGTAAATCAAAGTCACCTCAAGATAAGGCTGACCAGATGTCCCATTTTAAACAGGACAGAAAACAATGGTGCTCCCCTGTTTTAAATGGTATACATGGTCAGCCTACTCCGGATAGGTGTGTTAGGCCTAGAAGTTTCTCATTTTTCATCCCTCGTTACAAGGGGCACACCCCACTTGGTAATCAGACATATGTAACTTGCCTTTTCTGAGTAAAATACGTACATCTGGTTTAAGGGCATGTGCAGCACTGCGGTTTTGCACTAAGAATGGAGCCCCTCCAAAGGGGGAGCTCCTTTATTTCCATCTTTACAAGTAGAAGAGCACCTGCATGAGTGAGTTGAACCACTTGCAACTGTTGGTATCACACCATTTTTGGCATAGAAAATTTCACACGGTTCAACCTAAGAGCAGGTCCTACAGAAGTGCCTGTTGAATGATGAGGTGTATAACAAACAGTACGCTTTATAGTTACTAGAGTACATGGACACATGCTCAGAAACCCTGGGCACAATACGCCAGAAGTACTTGGTTTTACTATTCTTGTCCTTTTTCTGGGCACCATGTTGTATTCCTTTGAGGGCCAGTGGCATTCCTGAATATCTTGTCATTTTTCATTTTTCAGTGACATTCATCCAGAATCCTTTGACCTACAGTGGTTCTTCAATGAATCTTGCGTGCCTAATGATTTCCATTATCCCCCCATGAGTAACGACACCACGGCCAACGACTTGGGGAAATCCAGCTTGCACTTCAGTTCTCAAGAAAACAGAGACAAGACTATCCATTTCTCAGTGTTCTTAGGTCTACTGCTCGTGGGACTGCTCGAGCTCTTCTGCGGGCTCACCCAAATTGTCATCGGTTTCCTGGGCTGCCTGTGCGGAGTTTCCAAGAGAAGAAGTCGAATTGTGTAGGTTCATGGTAATAAAAGGGGATGACAGCTGTTTGAATCACAGGAGAATTACATTTAAAGTCACCTTTAAGGTGATTAAAAAAGAAATCAAATTACCTAGAAAGCATGTTGGTGAATACATAACACTTTCACGGGGAAAAGGAAACCTCACCGGTGGCTAACTCTGGGGAGCAGCGAAGTTTCCATTTGTTTTGTGTCTTTCTGTATCACTACTAACTCTGTATTCTGTGTGTGGAAAAAGAGAATGGGCCACAGGGAGGGGAGAAAGAACAGAAGTTACCCTGCAGGTGCAGGTCGGGAGCCTTTTCCTTGTAGTTCTTTATACTTGAAGATAATAAATATATAACCTGAATGGAATCAAGTTTTTGGACTGAATTGCTCCTTACAGGAAATCCAGGGAAAGAGACATTCTCAAGTTCTAAAGGGACGGGGGCGATCAGTAAACAGACAACAGCCCAGTGTTTTCAACAAGAACATGTCCAGGAAAAAGAAAAGGTGGGATGGGCTGAGGGAATAGTCCAGATTAAGAGAACAGAGTGATGTGATTCAATTAATGTACAACGTGGACCTTGTTGGGGTAATGGGAAAACTGTACAAGGACCGGTTCAGGTAATACTGAGGACTTCTTAGTTTTCCATGTCTGATAATGGTTTTATGGTTATACAGGAAAATGTCCTTACTTTTTAAGAAATGTGCATTTATGTGTTTGGGAGAAAAATGTCATGTTTTTAAAATACTTCAGCCCAAAAATGAAGCAATGAAAAAATGCTTATTGTTATATTTAGGTAACAGGTACATGGTGATGCATTACACTCTCCTACTTTTCTATGTTCCCATTTTTCACAATTAAAGAATAAATGCCTAGGGGAAAAAAAATCAGTCTTTCAAAAGCTGTTTTCCCACCCCCTCCCTCTTCTCCCCTCCTCTCCTCTCTCTCTCCCCAAATAAACAGGGAGGGGAAGCTAACTATATGGCGATGGAAAGAGAAGTCACATTAGGTGGTGAACTTACTATACAACAAGCTGACAATGCACTGTAGAACTGTATGCCTGAAACCTATGTAATCCTTGCTAACAGATGTCACCTCAATAAGTCTAACAATAAAAATTAAAAAAATTAAAAAATTAAAATATAAGAAAAAAAGCGGTTTCCTATGTATGACAACTTAAAAAAGGCAACATAACAAAAGTGTATTTGTCATATTAAAAGCTTTTTATAAGATGGACAAAACTAAAAATCTACTGTTTCCTGAATGGAATCATTTCTGCAATTTACTCCAGTTATTTATGTTCACTGGGCTTAAGGTTCTAGAAATTACCTACAATACTTATATTGTAGCTGCCCCTCAAAATCAGTAACGTCAAGAATTTATAGACATTATTTTCTGAATCCATTTGCTGTGTAAAGACCTTCGCCCTGTGCTCCTATAGATACCTTAAAGTCTAGGTTAAATATCTCCCACTTGAGAAAGCATCCCGAGTGCAGGACTGTTTCTAAGTCAGCACTTCCCTAAGTCACTAACATCACACCTGTCACCCTGTAACACCAAGGCGCTTGCTTGTGGTCCATCACTACAGGAATTTAAGAGAACAGGGACCCCCACGTCCTTCTCACCACTCACTCGCCAGCTTTCCTGCTTCAGGTGGCAAGGCCTCTCCTCTGCCCAGACCCCCAGCGCCCTACCATCTCATTCCTGGGTAAGTTCTTCGGACTTGAGCACAAACACCACTTCTGGGAGGCCGTCCCCAGCCACGCTCGCCTTCAGCAGCCTCCCATTTACAGTGCTCCTCACAATGGCAACAGCAGTTTTATTTGTGCCTGTTTCTTAAATTTCATTCCCCGAGAAAGTCACAAGCTGCATGGGTACAGCGATGTGTGTACCCATGCACTCTGGGTTTACTCAGTACCAAGCACAGGGCCTGACACAAAGTAGGGCCATTATACATACTTTGTGGAATGAATTAATGAATCTTTACTGCGCAGCTTTTAGTGAAGACTCAATGCTTATTCATTTAATGTCCAACTGCCAATAGCCCTAAAGTTAACACACAAGTAAAATGAACACGACAGCTCGGTGTAAATGCCAGGTCAGCGATGGTGCGCATCATCTTCCCATCTCCCTGGAAATGGGTGACATGACCCCAGTTCTCTACAGGGTTACCAAGAGACACACTTAAGCCTCCCATTTCAGGGGGCAAAGGAGGATGGTTCGCAGTAGCACAACCAGCTGAAAGAGCCGTAAGTTATTTGCTATTTTAGTCTTCTGGAAACTGCTGCCATGAATTAAATGCCTAAAAGCCTATGGGCTGCTTGTGGTTAGGTATCATTTGGGGACATGCCATCTTTGCTCTGGCACCTAAACTTACAAATGCATGTTTGTGTATATATACAGAGACATAGACACAGGCACAGGCACACACACACAGAGACATAATATACACTCAGCCATTTACAAAGCTCACTGTTTTTTATTTTTCACCTCCTTCCCCATGTTCAATCTTGTACTGGAATCTTCATACACCTCAAGTTGTTGTTCCTCAATAAAACTGTTTTGTCATCCTTTAATTCTTTAATAACATTATTCTCCTCTTCCTCCATTGATCTGCCAATTCCTTAAGAGCGAGCTGGTGGCATGTCTGCTGTAACCTCTTAGTACTTAGGTCAGGGCTGTGCGCACACGTCCCGGCTCACAGACGTGAAAAGTAGAAGACCATCTGTAACACGGATATTCTAAGTAAAAGTTCAGTCATGATAAATTACACCTTTCCGAAACTGAGTCCCAGACAAACAGTTCAATTTCCATGTCAAATATAACTAAGGCTGCAAAACGGACATTCATGCAGGGAAGGAAAGCTCTTCTGAAAACGCACTACTTGCATAAAAGTACCTCTCAAAGTGTAAATAACTTGCAAACGCTCCAAGTATTCCTAGAAGGAGAAAACAAAAGCAACCCTTTAAATGCAGCTCTAGAGCAGTGCAACAAGCCTGTCTACTCAGCTGCACGCCGCCGAGCGGCCGAGGCTGGTCCCCGCCACCGGCCCCACTGTCTCCTCCTCTCCCTGTTCTTGTGCCTGGAACGTCTCTTCGTTCTCTGCTTGCTGAAATCCCAAATCCTTCGCAAGGGCCGGCTCAAGCATCTGAGAAGTGTTTCCTGACTGCCGGTCAGGGGTGAACATGTCCCTCTTCATTCCAAAACCACCTTCTGACAGTGACAAGCACCCGCTAGGGGAAGGAGGCGCCATAATGGAGCTCGGCTGTGCAGCCGGAGTCAAGCTCTTCTATTTTCAGATCAGTGACAAGGGGAGCATGTTTCTTTGCTGTCCTCTTTTGGATGGTCAGGGGACTTGTCATTCACCAGCTCACTGAGGGAGTACCCTGTTGGGGTCCCAGCTTCACCAGGAGTCTTCTTACAGTGACCACCTGCCCAAGACATGGAACTGTGTCCCTGCCCCCAGCACAGCCATGAAGGGGGACAGTCCTAAGTCTCCAGTGTTTGGTAAAAAACAGGCAGAAAGACAGCTTCCAGGACTCATTTCATTGCCATGGTTAATTCTCATCAGATTTAGGATATTAGCTATATACTATACCACAGGGGTAAGCACACACCACGCAGGTCACTCCCATGTGCACCACGGGGAGGGGCCGTAAATCAGAAGCCACCCAGAACCACCAGTGCCTACCACTCCCTGCCAGGACAGGGGTCTGACAGGAAGCCCAGTATGTGCCCCTGAGATGGACTCGGGTTCACGTCGTAAGGGAACGTGGCATGGAACACAGCTCCCAATTTGATAAGACAAAATTTTTTGATAAACAAATATTGCTTTGGTTGACAGTTTATTAAATACACTACACTTGTACCTTATTTTGTTGTTTTTTTTTTTTTTAAATCACTCTCACATGAACTGAGTAAAAACGTACTTTGTAGAAAATCATCTGCAAAACTAAAATAAGAATGCACACTGTACACATAGTATTAGGGAAACTGCTAAAAATGTTAGGAATCATTTTAATAAAGGTGATGATGAAACATGAAGTGGCTTGATTTTATTAATTCTGACAACAGAGCATGACTTCGTAAGTGTCAATGCTGAGATGTGGATGCAAACATGTTTATGAACAGAACTGTTTAACTGTGTTTGAGAAACAGGACAAAAGAAAAGTATCAACTTTCTTTTACAGATACTTTGCTAAATCCAATCTCTACCCCTCTCCCATTCAGAGAATCAGTTGTACAGACTGATGAGGCAAAGAATTAACTCCTTCAAGAAAAACAAACTGGAGTCTATTTACAAAACATGCAATTTTAAGTAGGTGTTACTGCAGAAGTGGTTAAAAGTAAACTCAGCTAAGTGACAGATGTATCTTTACTTCTGCAAACGTAAGCCTTTCCCCCTTCCATTCTGGAAGAGATAACATTCTCAGGGCAGGGACTATCAAGAGGCATACAACGCAAACACAGAAACAGAGAAGTCTGCCGAGTCTCTACACTTCCAGCTGCTGAGACAGTGTTTCTGAGCCCAGGTTACCTCTAGCGGCGAAACCAGAGCCAGCTATTAAGGAGCCAGAATGCGACAGTAATTGAATACATGACCATTTCTCTTTTAGCACGTTCTTTGTTCTCTTCTTCTAGAAGCTGGAGCCGCCTATTTAATTTGATTATCTAAGTGAGAAACAACAAAATAAACAAAATAGAAGTGTTAATGTGTGGAGTAATCATATTCTTATAAAGCAGTATAATCTGTCAGAGGAATTATAAACATGGAAAGTTTCATTTGGAGCAAAATAAACAAAACTATATATAGAAAAAGTGTTACCCACGTAAGCTAAAATTCTTGTAAATACTTCTCTCCCATCCCTTTTCCGAAGCTCTGAGTTAGAAAGGACCCATTTTCCTTCCATCCCTGTTAGACAGTGAGGCGAGGCAGCTGTCAGACGCTGCTCTTCTGGTGGAAGAGACTGAGGATCCACTGAGGTGGGCTCAGCTCAGCAGAAAGGACGAGGGGCTCCTGCCCCTTCCGATGCCCCCTCTATGAGTTCTGGTCACTCAGCCAGTTTTCATCCTTCACTGGCTGGCTTCAATTTCCTCTCTGTCTACCTCTCTGATTGACTGAGAGGATCCCATAAATTAATCTACTGTACTGGGCCCTGCGACGTGCCACCCACATTTTGAGTACTGAAAGGCTCACCCGCTGGTGGATGGACGGCATAGTCCTTGGTCAGGAACAGCCCTGGGTGGAACCCCTGTGCTGCCCAAGTTCATGCCCCCTTCCTAGGGCGGCATTCTCCAGCCCCGCAGGGTCACCCTGCTTCAGGGCTCTGCCCGTGGTCAGTTACCAACGGCCTCTGTTCTGACCACACTGCAGCCGGACCCCGCCCTGCTGCCCAGTGCTGCTGCTTTTGCTCCCCCGGCAGAGGTCAGCCCTGAGAACACGCCCCAGTACATTTCCCCACACACGCTTCATCCCAAACGCTGGTTCCCAGGGCATCCAACCTGGGAAATCCACGGAAAACACGGTGAGCTCAGCAAAGCATTATGGAAGTACAGAGACTATTGTCACTGTATTAGAGAAGGAAAATTTCCATGATGCTGAACCTTAGCACCTCCAGACTTGAGAACTCCACATGGGGAGGCAGTCTGCTGACAGAACAGACACAGCAGTACAGGGATGGCCATTTTAATGACCTGAGAAAGCATCTCACTTCTGATCAGCACTGAGCGGCCACTTTTCTGTTAGAGCCAATTTTATAAAAAATAAATGTGCTTAAAGATCACCTTTTCCTCTCCTCAGAATGAGAATGGTTTATTTGATCCACGGGATACTATGTTCTTATACTACTGATCCTATTTCCTTGTCTATGAAAAAACTGGCATTGCTTTGAGTCATTAAAACATTTCCATCTGGGCATATCTGAGAAGGTAGCATTTAACACGTCCCCTGACAGTAGATAGGTGACGTTCTGTACCCTGAAGCTAGGTGACCCATGAGTTGCCTATCACTAGACTAACCAGCTCCCAGACTGCCAAGCTCCGAAATCGGCAGTAGACAAGAAAGCTGCAGAAGCAGGAGCTTGTACTGCTGCCAGGGTCATAGTATGAATTCCGTACCATCTCCTAGTATTCCATTTCTGTGACTTATCTTAGAAACTCAGTTTCCCAACTGGCTATCTACTCCTTTTAAAGTTTCACAGCATTAGCGACTTTTTTGTAATTACTGTATCGTCTGTCCTCTACCAGTTCACCTTCCAAGTTAAGGATTAAATGAATGTTGTTAAAACACTGAAACTCAAATTATACTTTCAGAAAACAACAAGGTTGTTGGTATAATTGTGAATCCGATGGTTAACACCAAAGTAACCTCTTCCTTCAATAGGCAAAGTGTAAATACAAGATCCAACAGAAGTAATACCTTTTTCATGAGCTGGTCATCTATTCCAAATCTTTTATTACAAAATCAGAAGCATGTAATTCTGTAACATAACAAGATTTTAACTACTAGACCCTGTATATGAAAATATATGTAAGAACTTAGGATATAGCTTCTATTTATGTTTTGATAAATGAGACTAAAAATGAAAAAGTATTATTTGCTTCATATTATCCTTATTATATCTTTCAAATACTATTCTGATTTATTCTTATGACGAAACACTTAGTTTCTTGATCTCTACATAGAAATATTTTATTATCATGCATTTCCCCTCCACATCTATTTGACATAGAGATAACTAAAACTCCAAATACGCCTTCCCCACGTGTGTAATGTCTGTGTGAGTACACATTAAAAATATACACGAGACTGTACTTCTAAGTAGAACTTACTAAAGAACATAAGGATATGTGTACAGAGACATTTTGCAAACAGAGAGCAGTTTCCAAGATGGAGTTCTCAAATACAGAGACACATGTCCCACAGCAACTGCTCCACATTTCAAAAAGTCAAGCAAGGCCTTTATGGCTTTACTGGTTTGCTGAAATGTCAAAATTCAAGTTATTGGCCATAATTACGTCAATTTATTTTGGTAATACAGTTTTATGCTGATCAAAACATGTAAATGGTGGTTTTTTTTTGTTTGTTTGTTTGTTTTTTGGTATGTGGGTAGCTCCCTGACTGGGAATCAAACCCAGGCCGCAGCGCTGACAGCGCCAGCGCCGAAGCCTTAAGCCACTACACCATCAGGGAACTCCCTAAATGGTGGTTTTAATACATCTTTAATCAAAACAAGAAAATCAATTATGATTTAATAAGTAGTTTGATAGATAAAATACGTCAAAATAAAAAAGATAAAATGTTAGAAACTATCACTTTAAGCATTATATGAGTATCACTTGACCTTATATCTGATTTGGTACATGAAATACCTGTCGTCTTAATGAAGTTGCGTCTACAAGAGTCATGTCATCTGAAGTCCCTTCAACTGCTGTATCTGCATTCAGAATGCCATACCTGGATGTAAGAAATACAAATGCGATTTAATATTAGAATAGAACTAAGAATACCCAGCACGTCATATACTGTGTTGTGTGATGCTCGAAGAATTCCTCAGAAGACTGGTATTTAACAACATGATTGTAAAAATACTTTACAATCTGAATAAATAAAAAGAAAAAAGCTTAAGATAATGGCTACCTTTAAAATATTGGGAAAGTGTCCTGAAACTTGGAGAATGAGAAGAAACCCTGACTTACTATATAAATGGGGAGACACTTCTCAACTCAGAGGGACTGGCATTGGTAAAGAAGCTCCCTGGCTGAAAAGTGTGCGAGCAGCCCTCTGGGATATAACAATACACAATTCCTACACAAACCTACATCCACATGTGCTTCCATGTGGTTCCATGCTGAGGCTCATGGGCAGGGGACACTAACTTCAGCTGAAAAAAGAAGACTGACCATTTTTTTATTTCGCCTCCTCCTCTTATTGCCTCTTCTTTTGCCATTTCTAACTCTTCTTATTTCCAATTATTTACTTTCTACTGTGTCTCCCACAGAAGCAATGATAAAACCACCTGGATATATCTTGCCACTGCATTCAGATCCAGAATTGACTTGAAAATAAATAGTTAAGAAACTGTGTATAAAATAATACTGAAAAGTCACTAAGACAAACTCTAGAAAAAGCACAGTAAAAAAAAAACACTTCTTGTCCAAATGCACTTACTTCTAAAAGGGCAGTGATTTTTAAATGAATAATAATAAACTTCTGAGAAACAAATAGACACAAATGTTATTCTTCCTCTTGCCTGGATATTCGCTTTTTAAATGTATTTTAATTAACAGCTTTATTGAGATACAATTTACATATCATACAATGTACTTCACATGATTATATCCTTACTATTTTAATCCTGTATGGTGATTTTAGTAAAACGGCATATTAACTTTTCTGAAAGAGCAGAATATAAAGAAACTGAATTTAAATGTTATTCCTATGTAACCTTCAGAGTTGGCACACAGACCATATATTCTAATATTTCAAGCAAGTCCCTGTTATAAAAAGCTTATTACCACATCAAGGGGTATGAAAAGAATTACATTTTTCATCCAGACATGTTAAAGACAAGTCTATTCAGAAAATCTTTGCTTCGGATACCATGAAAATAGTCCAAAAATACTTTAAAGATACAGCGTCATCATTATGAACACTGATGGTAAGTAAGCACGTTGCAGTTTCAATGACAAATGGCATGTACTGACACTAGACAATCTAGAACAGTCTCTAAATGTGCCTTTGATGACTAAATTAAAGTGCTTTTTTCTTAACTGCCCCTTGCTTATAATGGGACAGAAGAAACATCCCGGAATACCAACAGTAACTGCACCAGTTAGAGAAGTAAGCTACTAGGTTAATAGATGCTGAACTTTGGGCTTTACAAAATTCTGAATTAATTATTCTTCTGAAAAATGTTAAGACAATTACTAAACAATTAGTAGGAAAAAAAAAGGGTTGAAGATTCCTCTTCTCTACACTTTATCCTCAAAATAAAACTTTCTCTTTCTGTGAGGTCACAAATGAGATGGATGATTAAAAAAAATAATTAAACAATACAAGCAATTGCTTCAAAGGTACAAGGACCTGGACTGAACATAGAGAATAAAGTATAACTGAAAGGATTACTCACAATTTAAATCCTGAATTAACTAAGGTTTGCAGTATCTGTAAAGGAAATCTTCAATTGCAAAGAAATCTAAGGATACAGCAGAAACACTTTTCCTATATAATTCAACTTAAACCAGCAAAAAAACATTACTTACTATAAATTCGTATTTGTAAGAACTAAAAACTCCGTAGGAAATGCTAAATCAGATCACTGACTGAAAATACTTTCACAGAGAGATTAAGGATGACAAACTTATTAGAAACATACAATGGAAAACCGAGCATGGACTGCGTTAACACTGTAAAGGGAAACAGGCCCGCACAGCGGCGGGAGAGCACAGGGCACATCTGTGCTTCCACCTGAGTTCATTATTAACAAACAACTGGTGTTTCCTTCCTTCCTCCTTTCACCTAAGAACAAATGTGCGGGCGTCCTCTCATCACAGAAATGCTGCTGCCAGCTTTAAATCTGCTGTTATGGATAATACACTTCTTAAAATCAACAAAATTGGCTCTGAAGAAATTCCTGGAGTGTCATCTGTGAATCCCAACCAAGACTTTTTCCCCATGAGGATGGGCACGGGGATTTGGGCACTGGAGCACCATAAGTATTCGTGCATGCATTCCATCTGTCCTTGTGCACGGCAGAAGAATTACCCAGGTCAAGCACGAGTGAGTGTGAAAGGGGCAAAAATAACAGAAAAGCTTAAATCGACAGATGGCAAAAATTCTTAAAACTAAATTCCCTTTACAAACATTTAATTTCCACAAACTGCCACTGCCGAGTTCCCCAAATTTAAGACGACGCCTTACACATAGCTCTGTCTCCACACTGAAAGTGACATTATAGACAATTAACAATAAAAGAAAAGAAACGCTGGACAGAGCCTCAGGCAACAGTTAAAATGATGCACATAAAGCAAGATTTAGGATTATTTTTGCTGTGTTTTAGCATGATCTCCCATAGGCTATTAAAACTATAAAATATCTCTGCTACATGATACTTTACCATTACTGTTAAGCATTTTTCCTCTTACTCTGGTGGCCAAATGTCGTGAATGACTACTCACTGTTCTCGGCAAAGCAGGACGTACTCACAGGGAAAAGCTGTAGAAGTCCAAGCTATCATAAAAAGGCATGGCTACAACATACTACATAGCCTGCAAAATACAAATTCAGTCAACTATTTACCCTGGTAATTACAAAGTCTCAAAATTTACCTGACGTTGTCATGATGAGGATTAGAGGTGGCGGCAGCAGACCCACCACGCAACACAGGTCTAAGGCAGGTTTTGCAGAGGGCACAAGACAGAACCAGGAAACAGAGAGGTAATAAAATGAAAGCAAAAACAAGACAAGTAAATGTCAAATAGGGTTATATTGTATGTTTCAATACAATATAATATATTTCAAATACTTTAAATATCTTTGACTCACAGGTCCTCCATTTCATGATTTTCATAAATTTCATATCTTTCAATGGGTTACACAACAAAGAGAATCTATATTTATGTAACAAAATAGCACCAACATATAAAATAGTTTGGGGGGCTTACGTTTTAATTTATGAAATTCAAGACAGAGGACACAACTCTGTTAAAGAGGATTATTTCCCTCTTGTCGTTGGAGAAAAACGTCCCCCATCAACTTCAGAAGCATGTCGAGAACTGGTTAGTAGCACCTGCATGATCATGGTTGCTCATCTGATATTAACATCTCTATCTCAAAAATGAAAAAATTTCACATCACTCCCACTTCCCACAATTGCTTCCTTACCACCTCATTAATTTTGATTAGTCCTGATATCTTAATGTAGCTGTGCCTCATTCAAATGCTGAGCTCTCCAGGGCACAGGTGCAAGCCTCATTCTGGAGCTGAGGAGACGGGACAGGCTTGGTGAGGCACACTACAGCACATTACACAAGTGCCATCCAATACTGAGTCTGACCTTGAGAGACAACCAGGAGTGACATACAGGGCTGTGGGAAATGAAGGCTAAGGTGTACTGGAAAACTTTGTGGGGATTTTCATTACTCTCGGTACACACTGTTTCTAGAGGACGATTTGTTCCTTACCTAGCTAAACAGTAACCTTTTCCCAATATCTCTTTTCTTTATTTTTTAATCAGAAAACAAAAGCGCTACAAGGTCACTTGGTCAATCCCCCAAAAGTAATCAGCAATATTTACTAAACAGAGAAAGAAGGCTGGGGTATAGGATCCACATAAGGATTTTAAGATTATACTCTATTTTGAATGTTTCATTTTCTAAGTACTGATCAGGTTTTACCTGAATTTAAATATCAAGGCAATTCTTAATTATAGCAAACATTTAATAATGAGTGCACTAGCTTTGTGTGTGTGTGTGTGTAAGTTGGCACAACTGTAGAATTTTGGCTATAATATAAATCACTATTTTATGTCAATTAGATTTATTCAAGAAAACTTTCAAGTTTGGCTTGTTCATTTCTTAAAGGCACTAGTGGTGGTTAAATTTCTGGAGCCTAGAGGATAAGCGATTCAGAGACTTTTGGGGGAGACATGTTAGCATTCTATTTTGTTGGCTAAAGAACAGTGAGAAATCACATATGCTTGAAAGAGGTTTTAAACTCACCCATCCTACTAATATATTTCCTCTGTGGTATTAGAAAAACTGTTATAACTAGCTAATTACAATCTTACATTACAATAACATGAATGTTTAATCAAATAATACCAATGCTGTCTGCGCCCTAAAGCTTTGTAAGGAATAATCGCACTAATATGCCCAAATGGATCTGCCACATTCATCACGTTCCACCACAGAGATTTCCCTCTTACAAGGCAGAGCCAGAAAGTCATCCAGTTACCTTTCACAACGCATTTCACTTTGTCTTCTTACACTGGCAATTGACACATACAATATAAAAGTAAATTAGACAGGCATTTGGCAAAATCAGAAGCTTCATTCAAGTACTACCCACAGGTAAAATTTAAAACATTAAAAAAATCTTTTCAAGTTTGAAAATATGTTCAACAATATGTGTTATAATTAAAGTGGCAAAAGCAAATGCAAATCAAAGCTCTACACGTTTCGGCATTAACTTATATCTTAAAATATGATTTCATAGAATTTGTATGTTGTTTAAAAAAAATGAAATCTGCTTCAGTAAATAAACAGCATTGGGGACCAGCATTTATACATTATTAAAAAGGACAAACAATAAATAGCAAACTGTTTCAAATGCAACTTCGCATTTCTAGGTTTTTCAGGTAATATATTTATACAGATACTTGCAATAAATGTGAAATTATCTACATACTAGCTTCCTGCTCTATTCACTTAAAGCTAGTAGAATCTGCTAAAGAAAAACTGTATAAAAACAAGCCCCTTCTAAAAATAAAACTTAAACACGCTAAGCATGACTAATTTGTTAATATTTAAGTAATGTTCTTACATAGGAACTAAGCCTGTTTTTCAAAATCGCAATATTTTGCATTGGAGAATGAAATATGAAGCTCTAGCAGATATCAGAAGGCCTGGGCATTTTCTCACCAGCCAAAGACTAAATTGTTATAGCATTTTAAATCCAAAGAACACACCTGGCACTTGTTCCAGCTGTTTTGGTAAATTTTTGATACTTCAGTTTTCCAAATGCACAGCACTGACCTGTGTAAACTTTTCTAATGTGTACCTATGATTTCATTTTGTCTTCATGTTGAGCTTGGTTTTAGATCATACAAATTCTCATAAGATGAGAAAATGAAAAAATAATACATAAACCTTGCAACAGTATCCTTTAAAGTATAAACTAAAAATAGTTCTTTATCAAGCAAGTGTGAATATGCATTATTTTATGATAATAAAGCAAATAGTTCTAGCTTAATTAACGGTACCTCATGTGATGGCATAAGACCAAAGGTAAGATACTGCATTAGCATAGGAAAAAATGATGGACAGAAGCAAGAAACATAAAAGCACTTAAAACTTTATAAGCAGTATTATTTCATAACCATGCAAGCAGACCATTATCCAAATTTCACATTCCTAGTTCTTATATCTGAAAAGTTATGCTAGACACTTCTCATTGTAGAAATAAACACTGATTTGATACCTACAATTCTGATTAAATCTTGTTCAATATGTAGATCATAAGAGGTTTAAATACAATGATAAAAAAACCAAACCCTTTTCAATAATGAAAGCACCCAAGAAGGCTAATGAGAATCTAATCCTCTAGCCTCCAAGGTAACAACTAATGGTGTGTATCCAGGAGGACAAATTCTTATAACTACTTTATGATTTTTAAAAGTCTCATTTATGTGAATAAGATAATTCCTTCCCATTAAAGGAATTTTAAACTTATCAATTCATTACAATTAAAAAAAGAAAACAAAACTTCACTTAGGGCTCAGAATGGTTTTTCATAATAAAAAATACAAAGTAAATTTTACATTAGTAAGATTTCTGATTTTGTACTTTTGACCTTGAGGCAAAATTTCTTTCCATTATGGAGGGAAAAAATCCAATTATTTTTACAAGTCCCGTATCACTGCATTGAACTGTGTATGTGCTGGGGAGGGGAGTGAGACAAACAACTTTAATGTACTAGGGCTTTGTCATCTAGCTATTATTTAATCTATGTAGAATTTATAAATACCTTTCAAATATTTTCAAATCATTCAAATATTTTCACTGTAACAGCATTTGATATAATGTGACCTAATAATCTGGTTTCCTTTAAGGATCTACTGTATGAAAAGTTAGCGAGTCTAGCTGGTGAAGAATGAAGGGAGGAGCAAACAGGCCTCTGGGAAAGACGGTTCCTAACTGCCAGGAACTTTACATTCAGTATCTTTTAAAGGATCTCCCACCAAACCGAATAAATAATTTGAGGCCATTATCCCTGTATCTTAAATAAAGCTGGTTGTGGTAGGGGAAGATTCCTCCCAAGAATCCAGAAAACTAGGTAATACTATTATTATCCCCCTTTAAAAAAATACAGATGAGGAAAATCAAGCCCTGAGAAGCTAAGCAGTTTGCCCAAGGCCACCATGCAGCTAGCTGTTCAGGGGTGGATCAAGACTGAATCTGACTGACGCCCTGAATTCACACTTTTTCGTCTGAACCATGCTGCTTCCCATGGGCTCCACACAGTCTAACACAGTGCCTGAAGCTTCAAAGAGCACAAAACGGACGTGAAACCCTTGGGAAGGGGAAGATGTACGTATTTCTACATATAATTATCCCTCTACCATGGCTTTTAAGTTTGTTCTTGCACAGCTTTAAGTCCTTGGGTGCAGTTGTATCCCACTAGATGAACCCTGGGGAGGCTTAGCAACACCCATGGAGGAGAATCACAAGTGCTCATGAAGTGTGGTGACAACGTCTGGGGCTCAAAAGCACTCAAACAAGAAAGTGTGCTCAGAGCAAGCCATGAGACATATCAATTCCTAAGGTAAGAAATTAGGTTTATTGGAAGAGCCAGCTGAATTTATGGGTATTCCTCAAAATGCAAAAATTAACAGTCTAATAAAATGATCATGAATATTCAAAGACTGACTGGGAGGGTTACTAGGTAAAATACTTGCAGTTGAAATGAAGCGGACTGTATTGTCCCCATACTACACCAAAAAGCCTTCCAACCTTCACCTTTTCAAAAACATTATGTAGTAACGAAGCGAGGACAAAAACAGTTATTGAAATAGTGGCAAAACACTCATTTATACAAACAAGTGTAAGTATACTACTACTAATTGTACTTGATGCTCAGAAGTGACATAAGTTATCAGTACTGAATAATATCAGTATTACCAAAAAGATAAGAGCACCCGGGATTTTTGATACAGGCCTAAAAAGCCCTAGATAAGAGGAATGAAAAAAAAAATGTCCTGGTACTACACTGACATCATCTTCTCAAACCTGCTTCATTAATCCAACCACGTTAGTATCATAAATGATGAAATCAAAAGACTTACTGAAGAAAACTAGTAGGCTTCAGTTCAACATCTCACACTCAATCCACCAGAGTAGTGGCCCTCAGCATATCCCAAAATGGGACCAAGTAGTTACTTAGAGCAGGTCAACAAAGCCCTTGAAAAAAATCATTACACTTCCTGTGTAGTTATTAACTGAATACTCTCCTGCCTGAAGAGAAGCTAACAGAATCTTGTGAAATGTGAATTTTGGACAATAATTTCAAGTTAAAAGAAAGCAAAGCAAACTGTTTTAAACCACTGCATCTTAGAAAGAGACGAAGGTGCAAACATAAAAGACACCGCAGTCCACTAAAAAGAAGCCAAAAAATATACAATAAAGGTGGCAAGAGTCTCTGATGGCCAATCACCTGCGATTTTCATCTAGCACATCCAAGATCTGCTGGTAAGCCCTACGAGTAGAAGACTGGATAAGCGACAAAATGCCCCGAGCAGAGGAAAGATTAGCTCCATCTTCAGGTAACATATGGGGAGCACAGACCCGAACCTGTTGTGGCGATGGTGTCACACTGTTTATACAAGCACAGCAAATGAAGAAAAAAAACACTCAGGTCAGATTTTTATAAAACTTCAGCTGAGCAGTTTCCCCACTTATATTTTAAGAATTATTTTAATTTTTGCCCCCCTTCCCTTCCCCCTAAAAAACTAGTCAAATCAAATGTCAATTATTGTTTTAATAAACCAGCTAAATGCAGCATCTGTAACTGTGTAGCCTTAAACATCAAATTAAACAAAATGAAAGAACTTTGGAGAGGGAAGAGAACTGTAGCCATGAGTGTGTTCAAGCCCTAGCTTTGGAGAAGCAGCCATCTCTATTTGTCTCTATTTGGTGTGTACATGCCAATTCAGTAAACCAAACCTGTTCACTAACAACACTGCACTTGGTGTGTATATGCCAATTCAGTAAATCAAACCTGTTCACTAACACTGCACCACCACTTACGGATGAGCAGGACATTCTTGTACGTGAGTGTCAAAATTTAAACACACGCATCAGAAGTCATTCCATGAAAATGCCATTTCAAATACTTCAAAAAGACAATGAGGCAAGCTGAGTTTATGATGAATAAATTTAAAGATGAATTAAAGTTTCAGAAAACTGTATCAAAAGTATTTTGAGTTTTTAATTACATTAAAATGTACGATCTCTAGCTAAATGACTAAAACAAAACTCCTCCCAATTCTGTGAATACAGTGAAGGCAGGCAAGAATATTTCTTAAACCATCCTGATGGATGTTAAATGGCCATCTCTGGGCCTCTCTGTGACAGTCACTTCACACTGTTTTGCCTATGAGCTGAGATTCACAATTTCTTTGGCTACACTGCCAGGGCTTCCCTAAAGTTGAACACATTTGAATGGAGCAACTTTACAGTTCTAACCTGAACTCTTAAGATTGGTTGTCAGTATTTTCAGAGTTGTTCAATGTTAGAGCATGATCAGCCATTTGAGGTATTTAACTTGGCATCTGGTTTGTTACAGTAAGAGACTTTGCTATAAAAGGACTAGACCCTGAGATGCCAACTCAACATTTTTTCTCAATGTCGGGGCAAAACACTTTCGACTAAACCTCATCCTTGTGTATTAGGTCCAAAAGAATGAAAGTGGAGCAGTGAACAATTAAAAAGAGAAAATCTTTTATTCTGACATGTGTAACCATTTCTAACTTAACATGCATTTGTCTGGAAACCATAAAATAAATGGGATAATTTATAAAAGGAGGTTGTCACCTAATATTATTCCCAGAGTCCCAGAAAATTAAAATCAAAATCTTCTCCACAATTTTGTGAATAAATCTGAATGTCCTGATGAGCCAAAGTGAGAAGTACAATAAATATGAAAATCAGGTTTTCCAAGGACTACCTAGAAGAGGACAATGTAAGCCAGATCTTGGCACATTGAGAAATTAATCTGTCAGGTCTGACTCACCACAGGAATTAGGCCTAATGGTATCAAGACAAACACAAATTTTCGGATTTAGGCTAATGGACCCTGAACATCTGTCCAGAGACCAGGAATCTTTATAAGACAGCTTGTAAAATGACCCATTGCATACTGGGCATCCAAAAAGAGTAAAAAACCCATTATATCTGGATAATAAAGTCTAGGTACTAGTCTCACACTCAGAACTCTCTTTCGGTAGCACAAGAAAAGCCCGAAGCTCTTGCTGTTTATGAGAAACCAGACTGAATTCCTGTTAGAAAAGTGTCACAAGAGGGAGGAATAAAAATGGCTTAAATGGATTATTCCTGCATATCATTCCATATTAGTAAGTAAATTAGCTATAAACTAATATACTAAAGCCTAAAATAATCAGTATGAAGAATAATTTTACAACAATGTCAATAAACTAAATCAAAATCCCTGAAGTATGATGGATTTTTGCCCATTAAAAATTAAAAGGAAAGAAAATTACTTCCTTTGAAACCAGTTTGTCAGAAAAGGCAAAAGGAGTTGTTTAAGTTTAAAAGTAGAAGTATTTCCTATATTTATACAGTAGTGAAGCATAAATTAATTTCAGGTTAAGTGCAAAGAATTCTTCAGATGGAATGTGCAGAAAGATGAATCTATAAGATTTCTTCCAATTCTAAGATTCTATGACCATATGAAATTTAAATAGAGTAAAATAAATGGAAAAAAACATATGATTTTCAAGTGTAACGTAAGAAAAATATTAATGTAGAAGTATAAAATATAAAATTAAGTCTTTATCAATACTAGTAAAGATATTTATTTCATCAAAGACCAACATAAAAAAACATTTGGATTTCTGATGGTTTCACAAAGAAATGAAATCTTTCAAAGATTAGGAAGAAATTGACTTTTTATTAATTTATATAGCAATCCTTCAATAATAGCAACAAAAGAATAGGAAGTAGTTTTTAAACTGATGACTACTTTGGGCAGGATATGTATAGATTAAATGCCCTTGATTATTATTAACATTTGTTTCAATCTATAGATGAACTAAATGATTAAATCATCAAATGACCAAAATTACCCAACTAGAAGCAGTTAACACTAACAATTTTTTAAAGCTTTAAGCAGTCTTTCAAGTCTTGTTACAAATAAATTTAAGAAAAAAAAAGAGTAAGCCCCATTTGAGCAATCAATCACTCTGATGCTAGCTAGAATGTCTACCTGACATCAACTGTGAAGGAAAACAGTGCTTTTAGAGCTGAGTGTGATCACTGTCCACTCACCTACTCAACCAAGGTAGAGTGATTTTTTTTTGTACTGACAAGTGAACTACTGTGAAAAATAAAAAAGTAAACAGTGCCAAGGCACTGAGATTATATAAGCAAATGTTATAATATTATTAATTTAATAAAAAGGCACTTTGATGATAAACTGATCCTAACAATGTTATAAAACAGCAAAATATCAATTTTTTTTCATAAAAGATCAGAAAATTTTGAAGAGAGCTCTGATGTTTACCATGTTATTTCATTAGTAACAGCTCTATCACATGCTTCCATGAAACCTTATGACATGAGTATTAAGTAAACAACACTAGCCAATGTCAAAACTCAAGTATAAATGAAAACTTACTTTGTATGACTATATCATTATCAAAAGGTAAGTCCAAAGTCAAGTACCTCTTTCCCCATGGGTTTTCATAAGAATAATGTTTCTCAAACTGTGAGAATAACCTCTTTGGTGAGGCTCCAGCCTCTTCCAAAAAAACAGTAAAAGCAAAATAGAGAAAAAGGGGAGGGAAAATTTTCATTGAAACACAAATTTTGTATCATTTCCCTTGAAATTTTTTTTTTTTTTTTTTTGCTTTTTGATATGTGGGTAGCTCCCTGACTGGGAATCGAACCCAGGCTGCAGCGCTGACAGCGCCAGTGCCAAAGCCTTAAGCCACTATACCATCAGGGAACTCCCTCCCTTGAAATTTTAAACAGAAAAGTTTAATTTGTTGCCACTATCTAAGGCAACTTACTAGTTGCCAGAAACATAATAAGAGAATTGCTTCTCAGCCTTTTGGCTAAATCAAGTGTAGAAACATAATAAGAGAACCTGATAAGGAGAAAAATCATTTGTTGTCAGGGTGGCTTTTGTTGCTTAAGCACTACATGAGCTTTTGAATTCTTATATTGAACACCAAAATCCCCACCATGGGTTTAAAGATCTAAAAACATTCTTCCAAGCATAATTTCAATCTATAAAATTAAAAAAAAAAAAAAAAACTTCAATGATAAACCACAGTTACACTACATTCCCTGGGTCAAAATAAAACAAGAAAAGACAGTGTGCTAAATTTCAGAATGACTGGGATCACTGAACCTGGTTAAAGTTCAATCTGCAGGGAATATGCTAATCAATGCAAAATTTAAAAAATGGAAAGGATGCTTGGTTCTTAATGTGTAATCGTTCCATTTTACTTTAACCCAAAATCATACATAAAACTTCCTCAGTTGGTGTAGTATTTTTTTCTTAACCAAGTGTATGATGACAGTTTGAGAAATCCTGAAACAGAGGTACTAAAAAGCCAGACAGTAAAAGAATTAGGATATTACATGGCAATTACCTGGTCAAACATTAGTATAACAAGCCTGCAAAATGAAAACAACTCCTACGTGTGAAAAGCAGAGCAGATAAAATCTTACGTGTACTCCGGTGCAGAAATCGGTGCCTGGAACCTTGAAATTTTATTTCTTGGGGCAGAATCTGATCTGTGCCACCTTAAATAATAATTATGCTTCTTTTACATATTCAGCTTTTATAAAACAAAGAAAAAGCTAGATACAATTCTAATGGTCAGAATTCATTTTTGTATCTAGAGCTGACCATAATCAATCCTATTGTCTCTTGAAAGTAATTAAGACAACAATGGCCAGTGCTCTTGCTCTTATACCACATGTACTTCTATTCTTAACGCCAAGGAACAGAAGTAAAGGTAAGCAAAGGTTCATGCACAAGGACACATAATTAGTCTCACATAACAAGGAAAAGACAAAGTAGGTAAAGACAGCAAGAGTTTAATAATTACTTTAATAGAGGTAAAAAAAATAGCTGTATCAATATTTTCTTCCTTCCCACATTATCAACATTGAATACATGATATGCTCATTATATAAAATTCCTAAGATTAATTAAATGTAGATTCTTAAAGATGAATTCAATTAAAAATTGTAAAATTAATAATGGTAGGAGAAGAAAAGTCAAGGTTATATTATTAACAGAGATGGTTATTAAGTATCTTACCATGATGGCATGGTAACATCGTAATTACCATAACAAAGAGCATGGTTGAGTAATGTAAGCATTTCATTATGAAAATATATAGTTAAATACTGATATAATTTTACTACCAAAAATTAAAACATGAAACTTTCAATATTATTAAACATCTAGAAAATGCCATTAAGGCAACTTAAAGAAAAAAAGAAATCAAATATTAGTTAACTCTTAATCTTTTCTGTTATGACAAGCTTATGTTATTGGTAACTGCAAAAATATTTATGAACTAATTATCTACTTTACCTCATACACTGGGCTGGTTTTTATACATGAGAGAGCTGTTTCCTTTCTTTATAACTGAAGCCAGCTATCAATAACATATATTTCATGAGGAAAACACCAAAAGTGATGCTATGATGTATTAAAATAGTCCTGATTTTAATTCACTTATATATCATTTCAAAGTAATAAAAGATCTAAATAAGCCATGTTTTTATATAATAGAAAACTTGATCAGAAACCTTTGCTGCCTTAAAAATATCACAAGTAGAAAATAAAAGAGCCCCTAGGTTATGTTTAATCCTGCTGAGAGGGTACTAACTATCAGGAAACTATCTTTGCCTTAAACTATGTAGCTTTTTCACCATTTGTGTAATATACTCAGAAATGTTCTAGAAAATGATTTCATGGGCAGCTGACATCACTTGCAATCAGATACCTTCAGCAAAACATACAGTTATACAAAATTTTGTATTAATGATGGCTGAACACCTCAGGTAAATCTTCCTTGAAGGAGCTATATATTAATTTTAACTATTTTCTTATATAATCCTTCATAATAGCACTTACTGTATTTTGCCATGCATAATGTGCACTTTTTTGTCCATGTTTGTGAGGAAAAGATAAGAACGCACATTATACATGGGTAGTACTAATTCCGTATCTATATGAATGTTTTTAATTGTTTTATTCATGCTGGAGTTAACAGTGTAACTCTAGAAATCAGTAACAATATCCATATACAAAATAATACCCTGGAATATGGTAATATGTTTTTTTATATAAAAAAATTTTATACATAAAATTTCTTGTACTTTCATCTGTTCTTATGTTTTTTAATTATTTGTTACATAAAACCTCTTGTATTATGTTAAAAAATAAATGCTAAAATTCCTTTATAATACAAGTACCTAAATATAAACAAATAAAAATCAGAATTAAAAAGTTAAACGAAAGATTTCTTCCCTGAAAGTTTGGGCCAAAAATGTGGGTGTGCAAATACACGGTAGCACATTATATACAGCAGCGCATTATACACGGCAAAATATGGTAACACAAGAGAAGAGACCGTAGTCTCCTCAAAGCCCCTTCCTCATTCCTATACTCTTCAGTTAGGTCCAAACTAGAATGTGATGTGGTTTAATATAAATGGTATAATTACATTATGCTCTAGGTATTTTGTATGTAAATTTAAAAGTTTTACTTTTATCTCAATTTGCAAGCTCTAAGAAGAGAGAGATGTATCTTTTAATTATTTTACAGTTCCCAGAGAAGGTAACACAACTCGGCATCAAATGTGGTTCGTGATAAATGAATTCTTGATAACTGACCAAAAATTAAATGAGGAAGAATATTACCTTATGCAAACTGTCTAAATAATCTATTTTTAAAAGCCACAATCAAAAAAATAAAAATAAAAAAGCCACAATCAGCAATGACTTGGAGACTTAAAATTCTGACCAGTTTTTTAAAAGGTTATTTTTTTTGTAAAAATCCATTAGTTTCAATAAAACAATAATTTGCCTGATTTAAAACATCTTATAGTGGGGTAGCTTTAAGATTAGGGTATAATATAAACAAATGAGAAAGAAAGGTTTAAACAAATAGTCTTCTAAACAACGTACTTGTATTTTTGGAAAATGAAAGGGATCTAATAATTCAATGACTCAAGAGGTGGAGAACTAAAAAATAATCCTGGAAAGTAAAAAAAAATTCCACTTGCCACTTACATTGTTTACCACGACTCATTAGAGGCAGAGTGGAAAAAGGCCAGTTGACAATCTTATGACAAATTGAGTAACTTCAAAATAAAGATATTTCTTTGAAGTTTTTCCTTTCTTTTTTTGTTTTTTAACCTACATGTTAGATAAACAATTTTGAAGGATACACAGAATGGAGCACTTACATTTATCAATTTTTATTATGTACAGAAGATCCCCAAAATAAGCAAATCCTATTTACAGAAGATTATCATACACATAGAAGAAGATAATGCTACTGAAAAAGTCTCACAACAAAATGGTCAGATTTTAAGGCTACAAATAGTATTGCCAAAAATGTAATACTGGTGTAAATGCAGAACAAATTTCAGACACTATCAGAAGTAAATTATTTACTTTTTTCTCAGGTTCTTAGGCATAAAACATATACACTTCTTCCTATTCTTTTTTTTTTCTTTAGTATTTGGGTGTAAAAAAAGAAGTAAATTATTTATAAAAAAATGGGACAGACAATACATGGAGAAAATGAAGGCGAGAGAACGCTTAGAGGTTCTACTCACATGGAGTCAGTTCGGACCAGCTGTCCGTTTTGGCGAACAGCATTTTCACTCATAGAGCGCTCCCTTTTTAGCCTGCCAACTGCACGGATCTGTTAGGCACAAAGAAAGGGAAAGGAATAGAAAATATCCTTAGTATTCTAGCAGCTGCTTATCATCAAAAGAACCTTAATCCAAGGCTACTCACAAAATTTACAAAGAATTGCTGCTAGGCATGTGTATTACAGTTAGACGTGTTTAAAAAAAAAAAACTGTACTTATAATGCAGATAAACCTAGGAATGCTCACTTTATAAAAAGAGTTTACATCTGCTTTTTATTTAAGTATCGATCTTGGTACAACTATTAATATTTTCATTTATTATAGTTTACTTAACATTTCCCAACAGTTTTTAAAGACACATATATGTTATAGGGAATGGGATGTATCTGTACTACAAATAAATGTTCCTGACTTCTGGGGTTAAACAAATTCAGATTTGGTAGGACAGCTGAAAACTAGACCAGAAAAATAGTCTTACTAAAGTGTTTGGCATTCCAGAAATAATGACAATCTCCCATCACACATGCTCTTCTTACACATGTATCACTGACCTCTTCCCATTAGGGATGCTTCCTTCCCTTGAAATTGGGTGACTGCAGTAGAGATGAGGAAATGTGACTCTGAGGCTTGGTCATAAACAACAATAAGGTTTCTGCATTTCTTCTTCAGAAGATTCATGTTTGGAAAAATGGCACCATGATGTGAAGCCCAAGCAGCCACATGGAAAGGCCATATGTAGGTGCACCAGCCAACAACCCAAGCTGAGGTCCCAGACAACAGCACATATCGACTGACATGTGATGATGCAGGCTCAAGCTGTCAGATCACCCCTACTCTTTGAGACTCCCGAGCTTAGGTCCATGTATTGCAGAATAGAAACAAGTTATCCCCATTATTCCAGCTGCAAATTCCTAACCCGCAGAATCCATGAGCAAAATAAACAGTGCTGCCAATGTTTCATGGCCGTCTAATCATTACAATTAAGCAGTCACTCTCCTTCTCCTTTCCCATAACCCCTGATGACCATTAATCTGTTTTCTATCTCTGTGAATTGGCCTATTCTGGATATTTCATATAAATGGAATCATATAATAAATGGACTTTTTTGTCAGGCTTCTTTGACTTAGCATCATGTTTTCCAGGTTCATCCATATTTTAGCATGTAGCTTAAGTACGTCATTGCTTATTAGGGCTGAATAATATTCCACTATATGGATACACCATGTTTTGCTTATCTGTTCACCAGCTGATGGACATTTAGGCTGTAGAAACCTGTTTGATTCTCGTGACCTGGCATCCATTATAGTAGATAGAGATGAAGAATGCCATTAAATATTCTGCAGTGCAAGACAATAGCCCTCACCATAACAAAGAATTATCCAGTCCCAAATGTCAACAGTGCTGAGGATCAGAAACCTTTAATATGCTGTAAAATGACTACTTTAGAGTAAACAGACTGATAGATTCTGATTAACATCTGAATGAAACATCCATGTTATCAGCACTCAGAGGCAAGATGTAAACTCTACTAAAGTATCCTTTGATAGACGACTGGCTAAAGAAGCTGTGGTACATACACACAATGGAATACTACTGAGCCATAAGAAAAGATGAAATAGGGCCACTTATGACAACATGGATGGACCCTGAGACCAAAATGAAATAAGCCAGATAGAAAAAACCAAGAACCGTATGATTTCACTCACTTGTCGAACACAAAGCTGAAAACAACAAAGAAACAAAAACTCATCCACACAATCTATAGTTGAGTAGTTAGTGGTGATCTGAGGGTATGGGGAAGGGGGGTGGGAGAGAAGGGATGGGGTCTCAAATACATGGTGATGGAAAGAGAACTGACTCTGGGTGATGAACACATAATACAACACACAGATGATATACTGTTGAATTACTCACCTGGAACCGACGTAATTTTTATTAAACCAATGTCACCCCAATAAATTTAACAATAAAAAAAATAGATGAAAAAAAAAGACCTGAAATTTGCTACTCATACCTTATTTTTCCATACTGCCATGACTCAGTCAACAGGGCTATTAATGTTATTATACATGGCACAGTAACTAATTTTTCAGCAAGAAGGAAGGAAAGGTAGTGTCAAGAGAAAAAAGAGCTTTCTTTGCCCCGTTTCCCAGACTGTTTTTATAACCAAGTGATGCATTAATTCTCTCCGGTGCTAAACTTGCCAACTTCTTCTGTACTGCTTAAAGTGTAGTGCCTAGTTCATGATTTCCACAGAACTGTCTTTGTCCTGAAACGCAGTATTTAAATTAAAAAATAAAAACAATAGCAGAGTATCTTATTTGGGGTATCCATAAACCAGAATTTATAGTAATCAATAGCCCATGCAAAGCTTTCATTACATACATCCAATGATATGATTTATAGCCTCTTAACCATTTAACTTTTACTTTTGTCTATATTATTTATATTTCAAATTCAGGTGATTTTAAAACTCTACTTACTTCGTCACTTTGAGGGGTTGGAGAAGGTCTTTCTAAATCCAGAAAATCTAGTGGTCTTTCACTTAGCGTAAGTACACGAGGTGGTGTTTTTAGTGCCAGAGGTTTACACGAAGTTGACTGAATAAGGTCAAGATCTGCTGGTCTTGAAAATGGAATGTCTTCATTATTTCCTGGGAGTAAAAAAGTAAAAAGAAAAGAAGGCTGAAAAAGGTAGTACTTTTATTAAAAAGACTGACAATACAAAGTGCTGGCAAAGATGTGGAGCAACTGCAACCCTCAGACACCACGGATGGGAATATAATAGAGTACAAGCAATTTCAAAAACAGCTTCACAACTTTTTATAAAGTTAAACAGAACTTATATGATTCAGCAATTCCACTCCCAGAGATATAAAAACATATGTCCTCACAAAGACTTGTACATGAATATTCACAGAAACTTTATTCCTAATAGCGCCAAACAGGAAACAACCCACATGTCCATCAACAGGTGAATGGACAAATTGTGGTATATCCACGCAGTGCAATGTTACTCAGCAATAAAATGGAATGAACTGATAGAAGGAACAATACGAAAGACTCACAAAAACATTACACTAAGCAAAAGAAGCCAGACCCAATAGTATACACTGTATCATTACTACATTTATATGAAACTCTAGGAAAGACAAATCTAGTCTCTGGTTATAGAAAGCAGATTATAACTGCCTAGAATTGGGGGGGTAGAAATTGAATGAGATGGGGCACAGGGAACCTTCTGAGGTAATGAAAATGTCCTATATCTGGGCAGTGGTAGAGGTTATATGGGTGTATCTATCTGTCAAATCTCATCAAGCTATCCATTTAAAATTTACATTTTATGTATGTAAATTATACCTCAACAATTAGTTGAATATTAAAAAGTATTGTTTAAAATTTCAGACTATTGCAATGAATGAAAATTTTTTAAAAAAATGCAAAGTTGCATTTCCCAACCCCTTTTCACAATCCCAAAAGTTGTCCTAAAAATATATAAAACGAAGATATAGCAGAGCTCCTTCTATGATGTAAGGATGAAATGAGAAGTCTAAAACCTAGAAAAGGGCCCTCAGCTGACTGAACTGGCAGCCTGATCTCAGATTTTCAGCCTCCAGAACTGTGAGCAATACATTTCTGCATAAGTTTAAAAAAAAAAAAGATATACCCGGCAACTATGTAACTAAACATAAAATACCTGCCACAACAATCCTCTCCGGAACCTGCATAATCACACTCGCATTTGGAACTCCTTCTTGGAATTCTTGTTCCAGGTCAGCATTTGGAGGTGCGACCTTTAATTTTTCTGGGACCCTCATTCTCTGACTAATACCTTCGGTGTATTCCATTTCATACTGAATTCGACTAATTTCCGCCATCTCAGCTGCAGTGGGAGAAGGAAATGCTGCCCCACTCACTCTGTGGGCAAAAAAAATGAGAGACGGGGTACGTGAGTGTTAAAATGTCAGTCTTCTTACCATAGAACCAAGTTAGAAGACAACACCTCATAAAAAGAGCAAAAGGAGACTTATTTGTGAGAACTGCATACGTACGAAGGAAAAGCAAAAGCCTGAAGAAAACGTTCTTTTCAACATAATGGCTTCTCCCTTATCAGCTGAAACTACACCCTGAGAGTGTTACTTGGGAGCAAATTTTTAAAATGACTACATAACCACAACACAAATGCACGCCTACACACACGCATTCTCTCCGCATAGATACGCATGCTGCTTATAACTCAAAAACGCCTGAAATAAAACTTACAAATGTCCTAACCAATTATTTCAAGAAAAGCTGCTAGGACTTTATAAAAATGAAATGTGAAATTGCTGTCATGCATGAAAAAAATCAAAATCTTTTAACAAAAAGCAGATTTATAATGCAAATAAAATTAATGGTAAATTTACTCAAGAAGATGCAACCCCGTGAAAAATCACAAATTAAAACTTCTCTTGCTGAATGTATATCTGGTGATTGAGATGCAATGAACAGTAAATATAAATCCTTAATGTATACATTCATTTTGAGGTATTAAAAGTTTCACATTATTAATTTGTATTTAATGTCACATTAAATGTATATTTTTAAAAAGAACGACATGCCTTTAAGGGGAAGACAGAACAGATGCATTGTAACCTTCTAAATTAGAGAAGGACCCATGCTCCAGGGAAATGCAGTAGAAAGAAACTTGCCCCCAAATACAAGTTGCGGATAAAAACGTAAAAGAGCAAGGTTAGCCTACGGCAATCAGCTTTCGAGCCACTCTCTCTCAAGTCTTTAATACCAGCTTAACTGAATAAAATGTCACTGACCTTCCTATTGGTGTGTCACTGCTTTTTCTTTTACTCATTTTTAACACAGTAAATACACGTCTATAATAGCTATTATAATAATGCTACCCTGTAGTTCAGTGTACTTTACACAACAATTCCCCTACAGATCTGAACTTTTTTGGAGATGTACATAACAACACGGACACTGCTTTTCCAGCTGTAAGAAAGAAAGAATAAAAATCAGTATTTCAACAACTCATTTTGTAAGAAAATATGAATAATAGTAGTATCTTTTAAAATTATTTTTAAATAATTTAAAAGTAAATATCTACTTAAATATGAATAAAGTAAATATCTACTTAAAATTATTTTTATTTTTCAACAAGGCTTGGGGCTTGATTTGAGAAACTAATTTTCAAATCTCTCCTAAATAGTTATTCTATACCTCAAAAATCATAAAGACGGTTTCAAGCATAGCCACTGTTTTATGATTCTGCCAATGGGATAAAGAAAAGCTAATCAGATATAGATATAGATATAGATATAGATATAGATATATAGATATATAGATACACACACAAATGTGAAGTCAGATTAGAAAAAAGATTTTGCCATAAAACGCCTCTACTCATTATGTTCCAAAGGGGAAACAACCTTCTTCTTTTTATGACTAAATACAAATGAAGAATTTAGGAAAAGAATGTTAAAGGCAGAAGTAAATGTATTTGAGGTAGCCTGAAAATTTGAGGTATAAGTAGTAATGTTTTCTTTAAAAGGAAATAACTTCAAAACAAATTATACTAAATTTTCAGCAAGAGCTACTGTATAAACCAAAGGTGATAAAACATTAGGGACCGTATAACTGTAAGCCATAGCTGGAATACTTCTTAAGCTCCCGGTCAGAGATGTATTACACACCTTCCACTCCATGACTGAGATGCTCAGGGACAACTGGTTAATTATGACTGCTAACGTGCTTCTTTTATTCTCCACTAAGATGTGACCTTTTAAGGGTTTGGCATGCAGAGGGTTTAAACACTACAAAAATAGAGCCCAAAGAGAAAATTTTTACTCACAAATGTGTACCAACTACTACTTGCTATTTGGCACTATCTGCTTCTGTGCTTCATATTAAATCCTTTAACTTGTTCCAAAGCGCACGTGCTGGATTCAGAGCCACGTTTGTCCCTAGGGGAGAAAAACGGGAACTAATTGAGAAACTAGATATCACACTAGGAGTTCATTGCTGGAAATCCTTCAAATGATAAGCCATCAAAGATGCACAACTTTACATTAAAAAACCCAATAAAATAAAGAAAAAAATTAACAAGCTTACCACCAAGTTTAGTCTCACAGGCACGGCCTTAAAACTGTTCATTACTTAGTACAAGTTAAAACAAAAGACTATCATTATTTCCAATCTGAATTTAGAAAAATGTACTATGTGAAAATACAAAATTTAAAAGTGTTAACACTTACGTGTATACATATCAGTGTATATATACACACAAACATATATTAAGAAGGAATAAATGCATTGGCTAAATTTTCATTCAGTTATTTCCATGCAGTATTTAATTTCACTCATAATTTCATTTGGTATTTAATCTGAACCAGTAATATGTGCACATGGTACAAAGAACGTAAGAACATACAGAGAAAATAAAGTGTCCCTTCAGATCCTATCCTATAAACTAACGGGGTCCTCACCGACCACCTCAATTATGAACTTCTGTCTATCCTTCTAGATGAGATACTCTTCTGATACTTGTATCTGAAGCACAGTAAAAGCTTATATTTAGAAATAACACTGAAAAGAGACATCTCAAATGGATTATGATCTTGTGACATTACAAATTGAAGTTTTATAACAAGGGAGGCAAACTGCTACAACGTTCTCTGTCTGAAATGTGCTGTTCTCCACACTTCATTTACTGTATTTCAGTCTTCTTATTCACTTTGCAAAACTAGTACATTCCATGGGCCTCGACATTTCATTCTATAGCAACATCTTCCTTACGAGAATCTCTAAGTTTGTAAAGTATCAGACTTAGAGCATAAAGGCTAACACTGAAAAGACCATTTCTGGGAAAAGCCAAATACTCCTACAGCCAATCTGAGCTACCTAAATTAAAAAAAAAAAAAAAAAAAAAAATTGAACTTTTATACTAAGATTTAACACTGATTGTCCTAGCTATTACGTTTCTGCATAAGCAAAATAAATTAAAATCTAATTTTTTTCCCTCGGTCATCAGACTGGCATTTTTGGTAATCTTTTGGCAATAAATAAAATACACTTCTCATTTGGAGTTAAGATATTAATGCCAGAAGTTCTGCCACAATCTAGTAGGCAACCAGTACTGACTCTATTACATAACTAAGGGACAAAATCCCTCTCAGAATCACAGGTAAGCTCAGATCTCTACTTTCTAAGCCCAGTGATTCCTAAATATCAATTAACTTACTTACCAACGTCATGGTTTTTTTCCATATTCACACAGTACATGTATATTTAGCTACACTTAATCTTTTCTTCAACTTAAAAAACATCTTAAATAAATTTATTTAAAAGGAAAATTTACCTTTACTACCCTAAATCTTGGTCTATACATATAACAAAAACTATTACAAAAAACCCCTCCTCTATATACCACCTAGAGTCAAGCCATGTCCCACTCATGGAAAGTATCTCAAGTTTGGGATGCAATGATTCAAGTTGAACTTTCTCATTTTCTGTATTAGAACACTGGGACACAGGAAAAAAAGCCTGGAAGTTACAGAAACAAAAGCGACATCTACATAATTCTCAAATTACAAAAAGAAATGTCCGGTTCTTTATCACCTATTGTGTGGACCAAGTTCAAGGTTATTATCTAGGTCACCCTTTTTCAGTTTTCTTTTCAAGCAACTATACTTAAAGAATGTGTGTGTTAGAAAATCAGGGTGCAGAGATCCGGATTAATTTTAGTTTTTTAAGACAAGTCACTGAAAACTTGGAAAAATATAAACTATCGAATTTTAAAGTAAGGTTATGAATCCACAGAAAACAAGTCTGAACACCAGAAGGAAGAGTACAGCTAAACTTTGTAATCTAAACTGAGGGGCCCTATCGGACAGGAAGGGATAGAACACACAATTTCCTTTTGGAAAGAACAGCAAAACCAATTCAGAAGGCTTTGAAACCAAAAAGATACCGGGTCCCTCATACAATTTAATTACATGCTAGGTACAACTATAAAGAATTCTAATGCTTTCCAAATCCCTTTTCCTAAGGGTTTTTCCTTTGAGATCTCATTAGCTAATGAAATTGACACAGAAACAAGTGTTTTTCATCTAGGGAGAGAAAAACAACATTTAAGATCCTTCAGTTAAAGTCTGTCAGTGGGTGAGAAGCCTGGATACAACTGGCTCTCTATCTGGAAACAAGGGCCCCAGGCTTTTCTGATCTTCTGCAATTAAAGGACGCCTGCACTTTTGAAAGGGTTCCCCTCCCTAGAGAGAGTGCTCCTTGCTGTAATACTGCAGGACGAGGCCAGGGGCTTTCTTCTGCCACAGGAGGAGGACTGGTCCTGCAGACTCAGGTCAGAGGCTGGGCACACTGGAACCCGAGCTCTCCAGGGGCAACCAGCTTCTGGAAGGAAATCCAAGGAGCATCTGCGGGCATCCACACCTGCAAGGATGCTCACTGGCTGGGCCTCACTGGGCCTCCCGTAGATGCCAGGGCACCCAACAGGCCTTTCTTTTCCAAAGCATATTTCCCACAAAGTAAAAAATACAAATAAAGAGAAAACTACTTTTAAAGGCGGCAGGTGTCTGGTTCAAGGTCATACTTAGAGCTACCAGGGCCTGGGCGGGGAGAGAGGAGGGAGGACGACCAGAAAAGCGCCGCGTTTAGGCTCAGGATGCCCCTAGTGGTTCCCGACCTCTCAAGTATTTGTTAGACGAAAAAGTCCAAATTTATGGGCAAACAGAAACTCCGAATTAAAAAGGGTGCCGAACCTCATCCAAAAATGTTTGTGGGACAGTGTGCTGCTCTCCCTCGCAGTCTGCGGGGCTGATAAGCCCGAGAGGGCGTAGAAGGCCAGGGCCGAAGGCGAAAAACCCGGGGTTCGGGACTCGGGCCAGTGCGACACCTGGGACGCGCTAGGGCCCCCGCGGGTCTGCCCGTCAGCCGCAGGATCACGGCCGCCGCGCTAGGCCGCGGGTCCCGGGTCGGGAAGACGCCAGTACTCACCCCTGGGCCCGCTGGCGGGTCTCCGGCGAGGGCCGCCGCCTGCGGGCTCCCGGGGCGCTCAGAGGCCGTTGGCCGAGCGCAAGGAGGAACCCGGGTCAAACACCGGCCGGAGCCGCCCGCAGCTGGCCGGGAGAGACGCGAGACCGGCCCGGGTTGGCCACTCCCAGGACCCGTAGCTCGAGCAGGTTGGCGGTCACGTGACGCGGGGCGGGCGAACGTGCGCCCCACGTACAGGAGCGGGGGCCGTGAGTGACAGGGCGATCTGGACTCGCGTTTGTTGCCGGGACTGTGCACCAACCGCAAGAAACAACTTTTCATGGTACGTGTTGGGTTCACACTTACACGTTTTAGCGTTCGTGATCTTTAAAGTCATCTTGGTTACAAGTAAGCCTTCGGCAGTCCGTGAAAATAGCTATTTTTCGGCACTTCCTGCTTCAGAATCTCTGGGGTGAGGCCTAGGAATCTGCCGATTTCACCAGCACTGCAAGTGATACTTAAACACTCGAATTTTGATTACTCTTTAGACTCTGTAACTCTCAGACGTTTTTCTCAACAGTGGCCCCTGTTCTGACTGGCTCCACTAATTGTAGAATCCCGGAAAAAGAAGTTGGGTTTTACTGTAGTTAGCAGCCTTGTTAAGCTTCTGAGCGCTCTCCCTGGATCTAACCGTCTCTGACTACTAACTTTCGGGGTGGGGGTAGTTCAGTATCTTGCCCACCATCATTGGGACGGAATGAAGTCACATCACGGAATACTTTGACCCGATTTTAACCAAGAGCGGAACAAATACACAGACGAGTCTAATTTGCCTGGAATCTAAAGCTACTCTAGAGATGTTACCAATCTCCAAAATAACTTGGGAGGCCCTCTGAGAATTGCGTTTTGGGGGCCTTTCTGATTCAGTGGCAAATCATTCTCTTTTAAGAACAGATTTATTTTAGGACTGATCAGTCATTCCAAGCCAACCTTTGGGGGGGAAGATAGGGCCCAAGCTGGGTATGCCATCTATGACCAAAACCCTCCTAATTACTTGCAATTTGGTTTTTACTCCTGCCTCCTCCCCCAAGAACGAACTTTTAAATAAAGATTGTGTGGACTAAAAAACGGTGAACCTCACAGGTTGATCTGATCATAAGTTCCTAACTGGGCAGGTCATGGTGGGTAGTCACAGTCACAGGCGTATAACTTTTAGTAAAACCTTTCTTTGCCTTAGGCAAGCCTTGTCCATTGTGTCTGTGATTCTGGATCCACACGCCCTTGATATAAGCCCTAACCACCCTCAAGAAAGCATGTAATTTTGTTATCTATCCTCTGTGTAATTCATACAGTCCCTCCTTAGTTTCAATGCATAAAAGAAGCTGCAGACTGTTACTCTCTGCAGCATTTGAGATCTTGCTCCCCTGCATATGTCATCAGTTTGGCTCAAGCTCATAAAAATTCTCTGTAGGTTTGGACATTTCTTACGTTACCAATTCAATTCCCTTAATCCTGATCACCCTTAAATTTCCTGACTCATTTGATTCTGTTAAATGAGACAGAGTATAGGACATGAAAGCATCTGACACTCCGGTGGTAAATTCTAAATGAGGAAAAGTAAAGAAAGAAAAAGGCATTTTTCTCTCCCTGGAAACTCTGCTCCCTTGTTTTTTTGTAATAAAGCTTCATGCTGGGTCTTCCTTCTATTTCATCATTAATGTGGCCAATTTTGTTTATGATTCAGTTAAATCATTGACTATCTTTTCACTCAGATTTGCCTCAAATCTTTTGTGGGAAGAGGCGGTATATAAGTAGAAATAACATTACATCCATTTAGTCTCATCCTGTTGCACTAGCTCTAGCTAGTTCTTCCACAGTGTCCCATAGGTGCTTTGGTCCCAACAGGGTTTCAAATTCAAATTTTCTCCCTCCTCCCAATCCAGATACCTTCTCCTGAATTTCCTTTATCACTTAATGGCAAGATTGTATTTTTTCAGTCACCAAGGTTCAAAATTCTGAAGTCATCTTTTACTGTCTCCCAAGTTGCCCATGCTTTTAAACTCTCACATCTCAGCCACCTGTCCACTTTCTCTGTACTTTCTGTTCCCACTGCTAGACCATGACCCATCATTGAGGCTGTTAACCCTTTTAACTGGCCTCCCCATCTGCAATCTTTTTCTTTCTCTAATTCTCCCTAGACTTTGGATCCACAATTTATTTTTACCAATTGTGATACCCCAAATTTGAAGCCTAAGGTTTAAAAGAAATTGATGATCTGTAGGTCTTTATAAATTCAGAAGTTCGTAACAGCAATCCCATAAAAATTTAAAAACACTTACGACTATAAAATGCCTGGCAAGGTCAGTATATAAAATACTGGATCTTTCAGGTTACTGTTTATATGGTCATTCTACTCTTTTGCTCAAAATCTTGACTGCATCTCTGGCAGCAACCAATGAAATATATATATACACAATGGCTGTCTGGAAACAGTCCAGCCATCGTTAATATAAAGAGACCGATTACATGGCTGGATACTTTCTGGACAGCCCTCGTATATATAGTAAAGGTATATGCCTTAATTATCTTGGGTGGGGTTGGAGGGTTAAAACATGACAATTTTTATATTCTTCTTCATAACTTCTATATTGCCTATTTTATAGGGAACATACATTATTTTTACAATCAAAACCAAATTTATTTTCATTTTGAAAGAAATAAGCAGATACAGTTTTCAACTTTATTATTAGACAATACAATAGAATAATACTTCAGCTATAATTACAGAAATATTAGTACATTACAATATTATAATTTTGTCAAGATATAATATCAAATATTCAACATATTTTAAATATATTTCATTAGGTTATAGAGTAAATATTAAGTTTAGTGAGTTACATTTGATGCATAGAAAATCTTTGTAAGTTAAATTAGCAATAAAATTCAAATTTAGCATTATTGTAACACTTTTATAAATAAGTTACTTAATAATATTTATCTTGCAAAAAGAGACTTCTGAGCACACTGTGAAATTTCAAAGTTGAAGCCCCAAATTTAAAAGAAACACATTATTTACATTTTACCTATAAAGTTAAATCCTTATAACTTTACAAGCTACTCAAAGATATCTGGAAAGTAATGCACATGAGTTATTTCAATGCTCAGTCTTAGAACCATGATTGAGCAACTGTTAATATGGCTTCATTGGAATTTAAGGTTTTAGCATCACTTGTCTTCCTCAGAAGTTAAACACTGATGAGAGAGGGCAAAGAAGATGGAGGCACGGGTACAAGTGGAGGCTATTCATTTGGAATTAGCACCAATCTAGGGCTTTTTCTTGTTAGTAAAGTTGGTTCCTTTGCGATTTTGGACTTTACAGTGGCAACCAGCTGTATCTGACAACTGCCTGTAGAATTGTTTCAAGGGTGTTTGCCCAGAGCCATTTTTCACAGTCTTTAGATTGTGACAAGTTCTCAGATACTGCTGATGCTCGTGGTCCAGGGACCACACTTTGAGAACTGCTGATCTATAGGGGGTTTGTGGAGATCCATTAGTCTTATATGCCAATATAGTACAATTGGGTCAGTAGGAAATATTTAGAGCAAAAAGTCTTAATTTTGGGTGCGTCTAAGTAAATAAGTAAAACGCTCTTAGTTTAAATGTAAAAATGGCTTGACAGCAATCCCTTGAGCAGTGGAGAATGGGGACCATGGTCACAGCCTGTGCTGTCCTCTGGGGCCCCATCGTCATAAAGCAACTGCAATGGGAGCAATAAAACCTGAATTTAAATATCAGCACTCCTAACTCCACCTAGGTGGATCACGAAGCATCTTCAGAGCTTTGTCTCAGGATGTGACTCATCAATAAGTGCTAGCTAACTTCAAGTGCAAATGGTTTTTAAGTTTTGAAGATCCTTGTTTTCTTAACATTGTCTAGACCTTGGCTTTCTCCATGCCTGGGGAAAGCTAGTCTAGGTAAAACCAGAAGTCTTAGGCTCCCTGTGAGCATAGATCTTAATTTTAAACCTTTATTGAGGCCTGCTGAATTATGTTGATGAACTATAAGGACAGAGATAAAAGAAGAAAAGGGGTAAAAACAGATTCCTAACAGAAACAGTAAGTTAACCTTTTCTGGGATGTTAGATCAGAAACAAGTCTCTCTCTTTTCCGCTCTTAGTATCTCTATGATTTATTTTAGCACAGTGCCTGGGGTATGGCTTGATGCTGAATAAATTGCTTAAATTGAATTAAGTAACCTTGGAAATGTATCAACTCACTGAAAAGTAAGTTTTAAGACACAGCTGCCAAGCTGTACAATCTGTACATTAAGATTTTTATACAAGGGACTTTCTCAATATAGTTTGAAAGAATAATATAAAAAACATTTTTACATAAAAAGAGAGAACTAACAAGGGAATAAATCCAAAGTTAATGGAACAATTAGAAGAAAGGGAGAATATTCTGAGCCTGATTAGTCAACAGATGCCTTAAGGTTTTTATAGATTACTGACTACTCAATTAAATGCACCAACATTTACAGTGATGAGGATAAAGCACATCTAATAAGTTGTTCTCTTGTTATTTGTGTGGATGTGCTGGTGAATGAAAAGCTAAAATTAGACACATTTCAGAGTATTATGTAAAAATATTCTATTAAAATTAATTCACTAAGGGTAAAAATTGTGCTTACTTTGAATACAAGCAGGCTGTATTGCTGCAGTGAAATGAATTCAGTAGACAAACAAAAACAAAAATGAAAATCAAACCCATATAGTGTTTCCAAGGCTATGGTGATCCCATTCAGGGAAACTTGGGTATGTTTAAAAGAGCCCTAGATGAATCCATGAACCTCACTTCAATTCTCCTTCCCTTAGGCCTTAGGTTAATCAATAGCTCTGAAAATCTGGTTCTGTCCGTGATGCCTAACACTCCACTTGCCCCCATCGCCTCTGCTTAGGACCTAACGTTCAGGAAAGGAGTGGTGGGGCAATCTAAAACTGATTTAGCTTCCCTGAGTCTCAAAGATGGGAATAGAAAGGGGCAAATCTTGGGAATTTAGTGGAGCAAATAGCTCTTAATTTGGAGCATCAAACTTTATACATTCACCATTTAGTGCACTGGATACAAGTAGAATACAGTTTCAGTGATATTTCTTGAAAAGTGCTGCTTTGCCATAGGGAACTTTGAAACAGCACAGATTTTAGAGGCCAGGATCACAACTAACTTAAATGCTTGGTTGTATGGGGAAAGAAATTGAATCTTTGTATTAAGCCATCATAGAATAGTATTGTTTGGTTAGAGAAAAATACCTAAATAAATGCATGTTCTATGTCATTGCAGTAGACTCTCCATTAACCGGAACTCAAGCAACTTGCACTCTCAAGCAACCATCAAAAAAATTGAAGAAATAATACTTTCAATAAAAATTAAAATTAATTGCTAGCAGAAATGTAAGTTGAAAGTTGGTGCGCCACGCCCTGAATAAGCCCACACTACTCACACCACATGTTTGTTTACCACTCCTGCCATATTCACTGTGTGTAAACATACTGATCTGTTGGGATTTATTATTATTCAAATTTTGCGTTGTCCCCCAACCCCAAATATGCTGAAACAGGTCCCAAGTAAGCGTAAACGCATAGTGCTTACCCTCAAGCAGAAGATGGAAATATGCAAGAGGCTGGAGAAAGGTGAGAGTCGTACAGTGCTCATGAAGGAATTTAATGTCGGTTCGTCAACTATCTACAGCATTAAGGCTCAGTCTCAGAAGATAAAGGAGTTTTACATTAAGTCGGAGAGTGACAAGAGTGTGGAGAAGCGTCATACTCTTCATACACCGAAAATGGAAGTGCTTGACCAGGCCCTGTATGAGTGGTTTTTGCTGAAAAGGTCTGAGGGTTGTTGTATTTCTGGACCCATGTTGCAGGAAAAAGCAAGAGAATTCCATGAGAAAATGAAGATTGAAGGTCAGTGTTCATTTTCAAGTGGCTGGCTTACTCGATTCAAGGTTCGTCATGGCATCTGTAAGCTGGACATGTCAGGTGAGCACAAATCGGCTCATTTTGAGACTGCAACTTCATTTCGTGGAGTGTTTAGTGAATTGGTTGCAAAAAATGGCTTGACCCCAGAGCAGATTTATAATGCAGATGAGACTGGATTTCCAGTCAATAGTGCAGCTGCCAACAGCAGAGTTTATGATGAAATCTGTGAGTTAGTTGACTCTGCTAATGACAAAATGAATTTGTCTCGAGATGAACTCGACAACTGGCTTGCTGTGGATGAAGCTCTTCCAGTAACTCGTACACTTAATACAGAAGACATCATAGAAGCTGTTGTGAAGCGTGGAAAAATGAATGTTGCAGAGGAAGAGAGTGATGACGAAGGGGGTGATGTGGAAAAAGTGTCCTGGCAGAGAGCTACTGCAGCATTTGAAACTGTAATAGCTTTTGCAGAACAGCAACCCTTCTTCACTTCTCAGCATGTTATGCAGCTGCTCATCATGCAAAACCTGACTTTGCGTGAGAGGCGTAGGGCCTCGAAGCAAGCTGATGTTCGTTCATTTTTCAAGAAAGCTGCACGCAAGTTTGCCAGTACGGCATCGTCTACTGATGTGGATCCAAAACCATCCACGTCCACTTGTCCTGATCCTTCTGTCCTAGCTGCATCATCAAATCCTGGTGATCCCGATGCGATGTCTACCCAGTAAACTCTCTGCCCCTCCTGTAACAGTTTTAAGTGTGCATGTGTGTTTTTTCCTAAGTTACTTGAAGTAAAAAAAAAATTGTTAGTGAAGTTCATTAAGTTGAAAAGTTTATTGACTGACATTTAACTAAAATTGCACACTGTATTCTCAAAGATGTTTTTATAATAAAACTGTTACAGTAAGTGAAGGTTGCCTTCATTTGTCTTAATTTGCTTTTAATTGTGTATTTCAGTATTAATATCAAGACAATCCAGAGTTTATGGTATGGTATAGTATTAGTTAGGCCTATTTTTAATAGTAACTCTCAAGCAACCAGAAGCTAATTTTTCCAGCATCTACTAATCCTCATGGGTACCAGTTAACTGAGGCTACTCAGTTATTTAGGGTGAAAAATAATGGTTCTGTTTTCTTTGATTTCTTCAGTGTCTTCTCTTCATGCACACCTGACAGCGACTTATTATCTTTTCTAACTCTCCAGCTTTTACAGTTGATGGAATAGGTTTTCTGAAGTAAAAAACAAAAGGAAATCATCTTATTAATTTGTAAATAAAAAAAATACTTGCTAGGTTTGAGTTTTATTAATGCATAATGGGGTTCATCTAAACTTTATTATAGGAGTTATATTTCTGAAAAGGCATATCCGAGGTCAGACCGTTAATGTTGTGAACTCATCATAAAAATGTGCTACACACCTCCTTGCTGAATACCACTACAGTCACCTTCAAAGAACTCCCCTTTGGGAAGTTCTGTACCGATGCCAGCGCCTAGTCCACCCTTCAGAGCAGATTTGGAACTCTTTTTCTGGAATGGCCATCAGAGCTGTCATTGTGCCCAAAATCTGACAATTAAGCCACCATGTGCTTACATTGGCAGCATGGTAAGGTGTCATAACCTTGGCAAGTACACGGTGGTAAGTTTGTGAACTTAATTGTCAGATTTTGGGCACAATGACAGCTCTGATGGCCATTCCAGAAAAAGAGTTCCAAATCTGCTCTGAAGGGTGGACTAGGCGCTGGCATCGGTACAGAACTTCCCAAAGGGGAGTTCTTTGAAGGTGACTGTAGTGGTATTCAGCAAGGAGGTGTGTAGCACATTTTTATGATGAGTTCATGACATTAACCGTTCGACCTGGTATGTCAACATTTTGTGATTTTAATCATATTTCAGTAGCACTAAGGAAAACAAACACCAGTCTTAATGCAAACTTACAGATCATTTTTTTAGTAATAAGAACTACTACTGCTCTTCAAATAGTCTTATCTTAAAAGTCTTCCAATACAGTAAATTTTTAGCAGTTTTATTCAGTAATTAACACCTTTATACAGAGGGTGCCAAAAAAATGTATGCACATTTTAAACAAGGAAAACATTTAAAATTGCAGTACTCAATATATACCAATAACAAAAGATACATACAAGTCACATTTGACTTCTGCAATTACAAGAGGTACTCAAAGTTAATTAACATCAGTATTTCTGTAACATGTAGATAACATCTCTTAAAATGTGTATACATTTTTTGGCACCTGATATATAAATATTAAATATATCTAGTGATCACAAAAACTACATTTTTTTTGCCTTTATTGGTACAACAGTACAAAACCATGGCTACTTGTTGATTTGTAAAATGGAAGTACTAAGCCAATCAGGATTGTATTGGCATGGGAGATTTTTAAAATGTGGGTACATCAACACACAGGTAACAAAAATCTAACTAACATAGGCAACCTTTTAATAGTTCTGCAGTCGAGTTGTTAAACACAACTTTGAATAATTACCTGAACATTCTCCTTGGGTTTAATGAAGCCAACCAGAAACTGTAGGAATTTGAATAGTAGTTGCACGTTCCTCTTCCATGACATTCTATAAATGGACTGGCTCGGAATTCTTCCAGGCAGGACCCAGGGGATGCTAGAGCTTGCCCAGCACCCTCAGAACCTGCACTTGTAAACTCACAATAAAAATATCTGAGTAAGAATGCTGTGCACAATGTTGAAATTTTCAATGCTCTACTTACTTTTTTGTAATAGAAGACTACAAGGTGTGATAAAAAAAAAATACAGTGCATGTTTTAAAAAATTAAAAGACACATTGCCTTTAATTTCCCTCAAAATACTCTTCCTCACATCAAACACACTTATCCCATCATTCGTGCCACATTCTGAAGCAGTTTTGGAAGTCCTCTTTCGTGAGTATCTTGAGTTGCACTGTGGTGGCCACCTCCATGTCCTGAATTGATTGAAAACATCACCTTTCATGATCATTTTGACTTTGGAGAAGAGCCAGAAGTCACAGTGCCAGATCCAGTGAATAAGGTGGATAAAGATACGCTGTGGTGCCTTTATTTGACCACAATTACTGCACGAGAAGCAATGTGTGACCTGAATTGATTCAGGACATGGAGGCAGCTGCTACAGTGCAACTGAAGACACTCATGAAAGAGGACTTCCACAATGGCTTCAGAAAGTGGCAAGGATGATGGGATAAATGTGTTTGAAGTGAGGCAGGGGGATGTTTTGAGGGGTGTTAATGGCAATGTGTCTCTTACTGTAATAAATTGTTTTATTTAAACATTCATTTTTTTGTTAACACACCTTGTGTAAGACAAAAAAAGCATGAATTAAAGTTAGTCTTCTTTACCCAGCTTTGCTAGTACTCAATTTGTTTTCCAAGTTGAAGGAGTCGTCAAAAAGAAAGTAAGTGCTGTTTATTCTGCCTGGAATGCTTCCTTCTCCTAGGTGCGATGGGTTCTTTCTTGTCACTCAGGGATCAGCTTAAATATAACTTCCAAAAGGCTTTCCTTGACCTCATCTCTGCCACAGTCTCTATCTTGCCTGTGTCCTTCATAGTACCACTCACCATCTGAACTCAATACTGTCGTTACTGTGTCTTTTTGCTTATTATCTACCTTCTCCACTAGGATATAAGCTCTATGAGAAGGAACTTTGGTTCACTGCTGGTATCCTTAGTGCCTAGAACATTCATGGCACATGGTAGGTGTTCAATAAATATTTGCTGAATTAATGATTTAGTGAATGGACATCTATGAGCAAAGAGGAAATAATGTATCATAAATGATGCTATACAGAATATGAATAACCACTACAGTTATGTGCAGCTGTCAGACTCTCAGCTTTCTTTATTTAGCACTTATTCAGGGGAATTTCTCTTTAAAAGGCTATTTCTCTTAGTTTCCATCTAAATATGAATGTCAAAGGGGAACCGTAAGGCATAAAGGTTTTGGAGCAGACATACTTGGGTGCAAATCCTAACTTTATCGTTTACTAGTTGTGGGACCTTGGGGAGATTATTACTTTGTAAATCTGCAGGTGATAGAAACTACCTTGCAGGATTTTCATAAGGATTATGGAGGATGTATATAAAATGCATGCCACCTTAAAAATACACATTTTATTACCAGTTTGGTAGCTATTATTTGCCTAAATGTCTGATTTAGAATTTGTGGGTAATCTCCTGAGAAGTATGTATTTTAAAATAGTCCAATAGTTACTGAAAACCAACTTAATTGCTTTAAGAAAAGGTTGTATTTTCAGATTTTCAAGCAAATGTCCATCGAATATTGCACATATCAATGTCAGACACATTCCTGGGGGCATTCGTGATTCTATAGGCAATCTTTACTATGAATTTGCTATTTCTTTGCTCCTTACCATGATGAAAGAAAATCCTTTCCAAAGAGAAATCCAGCCATGAGGACAGGAGGGAATGTCAGTGGTTTGACTGTGAACAGCTATGGCAATCGCAGGACCTTCACAGACAGTGCATCTGTAACACAAAGCAGTGAATGGTGGCATCGCCACTTCCTGCACTGTGATATGCTGCCTACGGCCCCATTACAAATGAAGTGATTCACTTGGTCCCATCACAAAACTAAGGAGTTGAATTTACCTGCTAATATAAGGCTCCAGGGCCCTGCCAGTAATTGGAGCCATGTCCATTGGCATCAGAGCTGGTGTTGACAGCCAGTATGAATAATCATTTCGAGATGCAAAATTACATACATCATTGATGTTACAGAATAAGAATGGCATTGTGGTAAATCGCTGTAGGCAGCTTCCAAGAGTTCCTAAGGAAACATCACACTGGGTATAACTTTCTGGGTAAATTAAAGTTATTTTGAGTGTCATTACTTGACAGAGGTTAATTAAAAGATAACATATGCCAAAACCTAAAAAAAGACTACACAAAAGAGTTACTTGCAAAATGTGTTACGGAAGTTCTAGTAATGATAGAAATCAGAGCTCCAATAGGCAAGTAAATCCTCTTCCCACCTGTAATACTTCCTGTGGCCCTTTCTGATTATTCTAGAACTTGAGGACTAGTTGAGGTCAATTGAAAAAATGTCTTTGCTTCCAAGTATTCCCAGTTATTCATGTGCATATAATAGCTAATAACCAGATAAGCTTTAGAGAAGATGTTACTTTAAAGACTAAAAAGCAGACTGATTTTTTAAGTGAAAATTGTTTGTGTCGAACAGGACAAGCTAAATTGGCATTTGAGAGCAAGGCTTCTGGCTTCGGGTTCAGGATGGCAGAGTAGGAAAGCCCTGAGCTCAGCTCCTCTCACTGACACCAGAACTACAATGATATACAGAACAGCGATTTCTGAGAACGATCTGAAGACTAGCAGAACAGATTTTCTACAATTAAAGATAAAAAGAAAACCATATTGATGGGTAGGAGGGTCAGAGGCTCAATCTAGTCAGGAATCAACCTGCCTCCCATTCTCCTTGTGGTGACCCACAAGTGGGAGGGATATCACAACCTCAGAGGTCCCTTCCTGAGGAGTGATGAGTCTGAGCCCCAGCCTGGGGGACCTGGACTAGTAAGAGGAGCCCCATGACATCTGGCTTTGAAAACTAGCAGGGCTTATGTCTGGGAGAGCCAAAGTGCTTAGGAAACCACACTCTTTCTGAGTCCCATTGTGGAGGCAGCAGTTTGAAATCACCTGGGTTATATGGGAAGGTAATATGAGGTCTGATGATTTAAGTTCATGAACTCATCCTAGAAAATGTGCTATATACCTCATTGCTGAATATCACTATGGTCACCTTAGGAAGCTATGCACTGATGCCAGCCCCCTAGTCTACCTTCAAAGCAATTTTGGAACTCTTTTTATGGAATGGCCATCAGAGCTGTCGTATTACCCTTGATGCATTGAGTGTCATCAAAATGTCTTCCTTTCAATATTTCCTTTATCTTCGGGTAAAAAAAAAGTCATTGGGGCCCAGATCAGGTGAGTAGGGAGGGTGTTCCAATACAGTTATTTGTTTACTGGTTATAAACTTCCTCACAGACAGTGCTGTGTGAACTTAGGCATTGTGGACATGCAAGAGCCATGAATTGTTGTTGAAAAGTTCAGGTTGTTTTTGTCTTAACTTTCATGCAGCCTTTTCAGCACTTCCAAATAACAGACTTGGTTGACTGTCCAGTTGGTACAAGTTCATAATGAACAATCCCTCTGATATCAAAAAAGGTTAGCAACATTGTTTTGACTTTTGATTTGGACTGATGGAACTTTTTTTGGTTGTGGAGAAATTAGCTAACTTCCATTGTGCACTTTGACGCTTTGTTTCAGGGTCATATTGGTACACCTATGTTTCATTACCAGTGGCCCCAAACATCATCTTGCCTGTGCAAAGGTCTTGGCAAACTTCAACTTTGCTTTGCTTTTGTTCATTGGTGAGCTTTTTTGGGACGATTTTTTGTACACACCTTTCTCATGCCAAGATTTTCAGCTAAGATTTTCCTGTTTCTCTATTGATGTTTACTTGGTCTGCTATACTTCTCACAGTCAGCTGTCAATTTTCATGCACAATTGGATGAATTTTTGCAAGGTTTTCATCAGTTCTGCTCGTTACTGGCCACACTGATCTCTCTTTATCAGTGATGCTTTCTCTCCCCTCAGAAAAATGTTTAATCCATTTATACCCTGCTGTTTTCTCCATGGAATTATCCCCATAAACTTGGACTGACATGTTTCTGATTTCACTTCCACTCTTGCCAAGTTTAACAAGAAATTTAATGTTTTTTCGTTGCTCTAATTTAAGCTCCAACATTCTCACGATGGCACACAAAAACACACAATGACAGTAATGAACACCACTCAGCAAGACACCACCACATGTGGCATGAACACAGCTGTGAGACACGGATATACCAAGGTTACAAAACCTTACTGAGTTGTTTATACAGTGCTACAAACATAAGCTCACAATGGCAAGCTTGCAAATTTAATTGTCAGACCTTATACACTTGACTAATTTTTAGAGTGTGAGCTGAAGAGGCAGGGATCTATTCAAACATGCTCCAGGGGCAAACGTGCTGGTGAGTGCCATATATTTTCCTTTCTTTACTCTCCTTCCACCTATCTGGTCTGACAGTCTTCATTAACCTTGCTAACATTGTTCTCACATTTTCCTGAAGACCCACATGGCCGGCACCCTTCCAAAGTGGCTCCTGCCCTGCCACATCCAGTGGCTGGCCTCAACTTTCACTGTAATCCCCCCAAAATGTCCCCTGCCTCACCATAGCTGGTGGGAAGCCTCAGTGGCACCAGCCCACAGCAGTGTGTCTGTAACAGTTGAAGTTGGGCCTCACAGCCAGCCACACTGGAGACCCATCTTGCAACCAGCATGCCAGCAGCAGTTGCAGTCAAACTCACCAGCTAGCTGCACTGGGGAGGCCGCCCTGCACAGTGTACCTACAACAGTTGTGGCCAGGTCTCACAGCCAGGGCCCAGTCTTGCCTGTCAGTGCATCCACTGCAGTCATAGACCAGCTACAACCAGAGACCACCCTAGTTCACAGAAGGAACACCTCTGGAGCACCAGGTTCTGATTACATCACTGGGTCTCCCAGGACATCTTCTACATAAAGCCACTTTTTCAAGACGAGGAGAAGTAGGTGATCTACCGAATACAGAGAAACAAACAGGCAAAATGAAGAGACAAAAGAACATGTTCCAACCAATAAGTAAATGAATAAAATAAAAACAAGACAAAAACAAAACAACCAAAAACCAAAAAACAGGCAAGACAAAAACCCAGAAAAAGACGTAAAAATGGAGGTATGCTGTCTACTAGATAAAGAGTTCAAAGTAACAGTCATAAAGCTGGCCACCAAACTGTAGAACAGTGGGTCAACTCATAAGAACTTCAACGAAGAAGTAAATAATGTAAAAAAGATCCAGTCACAACTGAAGAATATAACGGCAATGAAAAATTCACTAGAGTTGGAGTTCCCTGGTGGTGAGTGGCTAGGCTTCAGTACTCTCAATTCTGTGGCATGGGTTTGATTCCCAGCCAGGGAACCACCAAACAAACAAAAAACCAAAAAACATTAGAGGGAATCAACAGCAGATCAGACGACACAGAAGCATGTGTTGGCTATTGGGAAGGCAGAGTAGTAGAAATCATCCCATTGGAAGAGTGAAAGGAACAGAAGAATTAAAGAGAATGAAGATAGCCTAAGGAAACTGTGGGACCACATCAAGCATGCTAACATTTGCATCACAGGGGTTCCAGATGGAAGAGAGAGACAGGAAGAGACAGCCTATTTGAAGAAGTAATGGCTGAAAACGTTCCCTAACCTGGTGACGGAATGGACATCCATATCCAGGAAGCAAGGAGAGTTCCAAACAAGATGATCCCAAAGGGACCCACAAGAAGGCACATAATTAAAATGCCAAAAGTTAAAGAGAGACTCTTAAAAGGAGCAAGAGAAAAATAGTTCATTACATACGAGGGGACCCTCCCAAAAGACTATCAGCTGATTTTTCAGCAGAAACTTTGCAGGCCAGAAGGGAGTAGCACGATATATTCAATGTGATGAAAGGAAAAAACCCTACAACCAAGTATACCTGGTAAGGTTATCATTTAGAATTGAAGGAGAGATATTTTCCCAGAGAAGCAAAAGCCAATAGAGTTCCTCACCACTAAACTAGCATTACAAGAAATGTTAAAGGGAATTCTTTAAGTGGAAAAGACCAAGACTAGAAATAAGAAAATATATGAAAGAAAATAATCTCACTAGTGAAGGCAAACATAAATGGTAAATGTTGTAGACCAACCATTAGTAAAGCCAGTATGAAAGCAATGTCAATAAGTACATATGCATCAATAATTACCTTAAATGTAAATGGACTGAGTGCTCCATTCAAAAGATATAGGGTGGCTGAATGGATAAAAAAAAATAAGACCCATTCCTATGTAGCCTAAGAAACTAATTTCGGATCTAAATACATACAGAATGAAAGTGAAGGGATGGAAAAAGATATTCTAAGCAAACGGAAGTGAAATGAAAGATGGGGTAGCAATACTTACACAAAATAGACCTTAACGAGACAAGGATAAGACATAATGATAAAAGGATCAATCCAATAAGAGCATATAACACTTGTGAACATCAATGCACCTGGCACAGGAGCATCTAAATACATACAGCAAATATTAACAGGCATGAATGGAGAAACTGAAAGTAATACAATAACAGTAGGAGACTTAAATATCCCACTTACATCAATGGATAGATTATTCAGACAAAATCAGCAGGAAAACATTGGCACTTAAGTGGCCTTAAGTGGCATATTAATAGATATGTACAGAACATTGCATGCAAAAACAGTAGAATACATACTCTTTTCAAGCATGTGAACATTCTCCAGGATGCATCACATGTTCAGCCACAACAAATGTCAGAAGACTGAAATTACATCAGGCATCTTTTCCAATCATAATAGTATGAAACTAGAAATGAATTGTAAGATGAACACTGGACAAAACACACCTGGGAAACTGAACAACATGCTACTAAACCACCATGCATCAGTGAAGAAACAAGAGGAAATAAAAAAACACTTCGAGACAAACGAAAGTGGAAACAACAGTACAAAATCTATGGGACACAGCAAAAGCCCTTCTAAGGGGAAAGTTTATAGCACCTAGAGGCCTACTTCAAGAAACAAGAAACACCCAATAATCTAACCTTACACCTAAAAGAACTAGAAAAAGAAGAACAAAGAAAGCCCAAAGTTAGTAGAAGGAAGAAAATAAAGACCAGAGCAGAAGAAAATGAAATTGAAGTTGGAGACCTCACTCTGCCTGATTTCAACTATACTATGAAGCTTTAGTAATCAAACCAGTATAGTACTGGCACAAAAACACATAGATCAGTGGACCAGAATAGAAAGCTCAGAAATAAACCCATACTTATATAATCATATTTACAACAAAGGAGGCAAAAATATGACAATGGGGAAAAGTCTTCAATAAATGGTATTGGAAAAACTGGACCACTTTCTTACATCATATACAAAAATAAACTAAAAATGGATTAAAGGCTTAAATGTAAAACCTAAAACCATAAAATCAGAAGAAAACATTGGCAGTTTACTCTTTGACATGAGTCTTAGAAATATTATTTTTGGGTGTGTCTCCTCGGACAAGCATAATAAAATAAAAATAATAATGATAAATAAAAAGACATTAGACCAAAAAGGTTTTGCAAAGGAAACCATGAACAAAATGAAAAGGCCACCTACTGAATGGGGGAAGGTATTTGCAAATGATATATCTGATAAGGGATTAATATCCAAAGTATATAAAGAACTTAATACAACTCAACATGAAAAAAACCCAAATAATCTAATTCAAAAATGAGCAGAAGACCTGAATAAACATTTCTCCAAAGGAGACATGCAAATGATGAACAGACACATGAAAAGGTGCTCAACTTCACTAATTAGGGAAATGCAGGTAAAAACCACAATGATATTTCCCACCTGTCAGAAAGGAAGTCATCAAAAAAACAAGAAACAAGTGTTGGTGAGAATATGGAGAAAAAAGAACTCTTGTGCACTGTTGATGGGATTGTAAATTGCTGTAGCCATTATAGAAAATAGTATGGAGGTTCCTCAAAAAATTAAAAATAGAACTACCATACAATTGAGTAATTTCAGTCCTGGGCATTTATCCTAAGAAAATGAAAAAACTAACTGAAAAGATACACGCACCCTGATATTCACTGCAGTATTATTTACAGTACCAGTGATGTGGAAGCATCCTAAGTGTCCATCAGTAGATGAATGGATAAATTGTTATTTATATAGTGGAATATGACTCAGCCATAAAAATAATGAAATCTTGCTATTTGCAACAACATGGATGAACCCAGAGGATATTATACTAAGTGAAATAAGTCAGAGAAAGACAAATACTGTATCATTTCATTTATATGTGGAATCTAAACTAAACAAATGAACAAAAAACAGACTCATACAGAGATCAGACTGATAGTTGCCAGAGGGCTGGACAGTGGGTAGAATGGACAAAAACGGGGAAGGGGATTAAGAAGTGCAAACTAATAGTTAGCCACGTCAATGGGAATATAACGTAGGACATAGAGAACGTAGTCACTATCACAGTAACTTTGTACAGTGACATGGTTCTTAGACTTCTCATGGTGATCACCTTGTAAGGAATGTAAATATCAAAATCACTCTTGTACGCCTGAAACTAATACAATATTGTATGTCAACTATAATTAAAAAGTTCACATTCTAGAATAGACATGAGGCTGATGTTTTATTTACTCTCTTTAAAAAGGGTTCTAAGATACCTAAGGTTGTTTATACTTGAGAGAGAAGGACCCCATGGCATAAAAATGTACTATCTGTATGTGCAACAGAGTGATTGGAAACTGGGACTGGGACATTACCCAGGTCTTGTCCATGGGCTTGTTCATTTCCTTGTACAAAAAGAAGAGAAAATCCACTGTAGAGCGGCTCTGTCCCTTGTGGACAGGAGGGAATTGCTGTGGTCTGACTATGCCGGGTGAAAATAAAGCCTCTCATCTCTGTCCTGGTTGCAGGTGGTCCAGTGTCTCCACGTTTCCCCTTCAAACCTGGGTGTCCATCGAATCCAGGGGGTCCTTTAAGAAACACATTATACATGTTGCAACATAAACACAATCACAGGCTTGTTTTATTGTACTATTTTAAATGTTTATGTATATCTGATAAGCCCCAAGTATAGAAAGGAGTCGTAAAGATCAGTGACTTACAAAATAGCCAAATAATATTACTAAGTGTTGACTAATGTCACACATTGCCCATTATTATAGGTATTTGTGTATATCTCATGATGATATTTTTGAGATCAGGTCTTCTTTATCTTTGTATTTCACTGTAGTGCCTAGCACAGTGATCTGCATCTGACAGGTCATATGCCCATCTTTTATGAGTAAATGAATATATCCTCCTATGATGTGGGGGACAAGAAATCAAATATCTACAATTTGAAAATCTATTTAAGAAGATAAAAAATTACATATACTTTTTATAAATTCAGTAAGCACAGAAAACATTGAAAGTTCCTTTAAAGATGTGAACTTCAAGTAACTTTTCGATCAATTAGCAAGGCAAATTAAGAACAGAAGACCTTTTTTACTATGGTAAGTCTAAGTTTATATGCATTAAAACTAAAGTAAGTAATTTTTTACTTTGATTTATCTCTGCACTTGGCTCATTAATACACATCTGTCACTTTCTAAATGAGGGCCAGTGACCTATCCTTCTCCTTCCTTCTGTTCTCCCTTTCTTCACCAAATACCTATTGTTTATGTCAGCACAGGCTACCACCCCCCCCCATCTGTCATCCCTCTTCAGTTTCCACTGCCACTGCACTGTGACCTCCACCTCAGCCTGATTTGGGTCATGGTCCTAAGGAAATGCAGAGAAGGCAGACACTGTTTTTGGACCCCCCCACCCCCCTGCCCCCGAGTCAAGAGAGGTATTGTTGCCCATAAACATGCCATGGAGGCAGGCAGTACAAACATGTGGAGGTCAGTACTTTCTGCAGGGATTTGTTAAAGCCCCAATATTGTTATTTTTTTTTTAGCCTCTGCACTCATTCCTATCTTCCGGCTCGTTGGCTTACTCTTTGAAATTAAAAATAGGCCATGTCCAAATTCTTCAAATTCTCATGTCTTACTTGAAAAATCCAAAATTGCCATATTTTTAATATATCAGGTCGGGAATGTGTCTTCACTGTTCCTAATTTCTACCCCTACTCAAAGGGGGCTATCATTGGCTCCAAGAGGAAGATGACTTCAGGTCTCTGGACAGGAATTGTGAAGTGCTTAGCTAAGCAGCGCAGAGACTGGAGGTGAGCTGTTATGCAAATATGCATGATCACAGGATACTCTGCATTTCCAGGAAAGGCCAAGGCTCTCAGTTGATATCAGTGCTGTCTGATTCTTAGATCTCGTTCTCATGAGGTCTTTATATAATAGCATGAGGACTGACTACGTCTACTTGCCAATCATTCTCAGTACAATCGGTACTACAGTACCCTTACTCTTGCAGTGGCCCCATTCTGAAACCTGACTCGGTCAGTAAAGTTTTCTAATTAATGGAATTATTAATAAGACTTGTTTTATTGCAACACTTTGAAAAACATTTGAAGTCTTAAGAGATTTAAGGGATTAATTAAGGGATAATTACTACTGCTGTAAAGTACTCTCATGACAATACTAAATTATGAGTGATTGTGAATTAATATAATTAAATTATATCTGAATTTCTAAACATTTCAATGTCTAGGCTTTACAGTTTTACTATAGCAGATCTAGGCATATGTCAGGAAATTGGGAAATCACATTTAGATTTTTTTATTTTAACAAAAGTGGATAATCCTAAAAAATAAGATGGATATCTAACTTTTTTCCTAGAAAGTCCTTTTGAAACATTTGCAGAAGGGAGATTTTGATCCAGGTGAACATATAGCTCATGTTCAGACTCAAAACTAAAGAGGCCTTTTCTCAGGGTATACGTGAGTTGTGTTTAGGAATGGCATAGGTGACTCTCCTAAATGAGGATACTGAATTGCTTTTCTATTCATATCAAGACAATATTTTTCTGTGTACTTACATACCACTCTTATAAGTAGATATTAACTAAGCACTGCTATAAAAAATTAAAAACCGTATTGGTCCTTCTGAAAATAGAACTAGTTAGTGCTTCATTAGGTCGGTCTGTCAGGCTGCAAATCTGGAGTACATCCGCCCAGTTCAGAGGTAGGAAGAATGGTGAATTACAAGAACTCTTGAGTTTCGTCTTCCAAATGAATGTTTTGCCTAATCTGGGTTTTAGTCTAATCTGAACCACACAAACTGAAAGACCTCGATTACTCTTGTAGTCACATAGTCAAACAAGACTTCTCTGTCTATTGAGACATCCCACCTTCAGGGAAAGTAGCAAGCCAGCTATTTATTTACCTGGCTCTCCTTTACAACCTTTGTTGCCTTTTTCTCCAGGTGGCCCAGGAATTCCTGGTTTTCCATCCTTGCCTGGTACACCTCTTGGCCCACAGGGTCCTATGCAAAATAAATACATAAATATGTATGTAAATAAAATAATGGTAATAATTGTTCTGAATGGTTCATATAGGATAAAAGGTAGGTGGCCTGCCATCCCAGAGTACCTGGGACCTCCCCAGTTTTAGAAACTTAAGCTCTGCAAACTGAGCAGACTCTGAGACCCATGCAAACTGGGACAGCTGGTCAACCAACTTGTTATGCCCTGCTTCCCAGGGGGGAAAAAATCCCTCAAAAATAATCTAGGAGTAAATGAAATACAGCATTTTAAAATTGTGCTGCCATTTTAATTTATGCTGTTTCAGAATTCACTATGTCCTTGTATTGATCAAATATCTCTCTTATGTCCTGAGTGATTCATGCAAATTTAGAATGTAACAATTCCATTCAGAAGTCTATTACAATATGCTAAACCTAGACACAGGGGTTCGCTTGATTTTCAAACACCAGTATTTTGAAAAGATGTCAAATTAAGCATACATTGTGTATTTTCCAAGTGCTGTACAAAGTGCTAGAAAAGTATAAATACAGAGGAGTCAGATTTACTCAGGCAATCAGAAATCAAGCTGTAAGACTAACAACTGTCAGAGAAGACAGACATAACACTTGCACCTGAATGAAAAAACCCGTGAGTGCCCTGAAGTGTATTTGCTCAAGTTTATAGTATGCACAACAGCTTTCAATAGATTCAGAAGGTCTGTTATTTGCTGGTCAGGAGTAAAATGAGCTCAATTCTAAAATCGATCGTAAAAAAACACTATAATGTGTAACATTCTCTGTGAAGTTGTGTTTGCTGATTCAGCCACTTCCTAGTGATCCAAGTCAATGCCGCCAGCCTCACACCTGGCTTTCCTGGTGGCCCTGGTGGCCCAGGTTCTCCTTGCATCCCTGGGTCTCCAGCTCGGCCCGGGGGCCCTGGGCTTCCTGGGAGGGAGATGACTTCAACCGTGCCAGGGTCTCCGCGTGCACCTGTTGACATGAACATAAGACGATGATAAGAAGATGATGGCTTCATGACGGTTGTGCCTTCTTCATGGAGAAATACTACTTACCTGGTGGTCCTTTTGGCCCAATTCGCCCGGGAGGTCCAATTGATCCTACAAATCCTGGATCACCCTTCTCGCCTAAAAAGAAAAAAAGGCAATGTGATTCTCCTTAGAATAACGGGTTACCTGTTTCCTAGCTGTACAGGTCGGTGATCAACTCAAGGATAGATACTAGAAATTATGATGAGGTTTAAGCACTGTGACAGCTACAGTTTCATTATATTCACATGGGTTTTGGCATTTCATCTGGACCCAATCGGTCATGTTTAATGTCTATTGAAAAACAGATTCTACAAGTAGGCTTTGAGAATTTTTATTTTAACACTGAAGAGGAAGAGTTCCAAAGAGTTCATTCACTACTATTTAGGTTCAGAAACCAGTTCAATTTACTATTTAAGATAAAATACAAAGTGACATTAAAACCTATTTTAGTACTTGCTGGTGAATGGTATTGGTTGTCATAGTGTTCTCAGCTTATTACTGTAGCTTCACTGATAACCCAGAGTTAGATATGTTAGAAATTCTCATGAGCATACACAGAATATGTATAGACTGCTTTGATATAAAGCAGCAGTGTCCAACCTTTTGGCTTCCCTAAGCCACACTGGAAGAAGAATTGTCTTGGGCCACACATAAAATATAGTCACACTAATGACAAGTTGATGAGCTTTAAAAAAAAAGGTCAGAAAAAGTCACATAATGTTTTAAGAATGTGTTTTGGGCTGCAATCAAAGCTGTCCTGGGCTGTAGGTTGGACATGCCTGATATAAACTATGGCAGTGTTAAGATTTCTCTCCCAGCCTTTGACATGAATAAAGGATTAACAAGAACCATTTATTTGGAGAAATACTCTCTTCTAAAACTATTAAAATAATGTAGATATTATATTTGATTACTTACAAAGACTTTAATACTAAATATGATATTCATAGAAAAAATATAACAGTTATATTACCAAAAGTTGACTGGCAACTACACTATAAATTATCCATTAGATCAAAACTTGAAGAAGGTGTTAACATTTACTTATATACACCAGAAGAAGCCTAAATATTTTTCCCTTTGGAGATTACAATTTTCTCAAAAATGTGCAAACTCGTTAGTAGTACCAGCTGATGGATGGTCTTATTCTGAAGTTGAAGAGTAATTGAATGTTTCATGGAACATATTTGAAGAGACCTGATTTTATGACTCTATCCTCTAAATGCCTCTAAATATTTAACCAGAATATTTTTATCTAGTTGGGGCTTTATATAATTTTTCAAATCTTAGCTATTCCTCCTCTGAGACTTGGGGAAGCGACTGGTGGTACCCACATGTTCCCAGGCTGCCTGCCAGTGTTCAACCCAGTGTCTACTGAGATCCTCAGAATCCCTGGCTTGCATTCACTCACAGCTCATTCACTCCTTGTAGAGGCAGCGGTTGAAAGTATTACAATGACTCTCTTTGAACTTCACGTTATCCTTCCTTAGACCTGGGAATAGTCTTCCTTTGTGAAAATGTGGCTTTGTTCACTTTGGCTACACTTACTACTTAGCATCTTATAGTCTATGATAGATTCTCCACCATACAAAAAATAATACCAGAGGATTTAACCGGTGAAGCCAAAAAAATCCAATATTCAAAGCCTTATTTAAGGTCATAGTGCCTTTATGGGAGATCTGAGAATTAATTTCTGAAACTTGAAATTTCTGTGTATGAACATTTTAAACTTAAAAAAAACCCCAAATATACAGCTTTTTTTCTGATTAAAAACATAATACATGTGCCCCATAAAAAATGCAAATTATTAAGTCTGCATATAAAAAATTACCCTCCCCCATTAACCAAGAGTTTGGTGAATATTCTTTTAGATTTTCAGCTTTTAAAAAATACAACACATGTACAAAGTTAGTATAAACAATTCTAAGCAATACTATTGTTGTTAATGTAGTTTCCCCATCCCCCAATCCACATGCATCAGCATTCTCCAAGGTAAGAGTACTGTTTCTGTTTGTTTTTCTATAGTTTCCATCTTTAAGGTATGGTTTTATCTTTTAACTCCCCTGAGGATGGGTGCTGGTGGAGTCTTTCTTCTTCACTCATACTGAGGTCCTATTTGTATGAACCCCTACTCTCTGGCGACTGTAGGATTTTAGTAAACATCTGTGTGCCCTGGAATAGGGATCTTAGTCCTTGTATTTGCATAAGAGTAGCACACAAACACAGTACCTTTCATGCCTGGACATCCTTGGGGCCCAGGATCACCTCTGAGCCCTGGTCGACCTGGAGTGCCTGGTGCTCCCTACACGTTAAATAAAAGGAAGCAGAACCACAAATTTTAAAAATCACTGTTCATTGCAATTTTATTTTTAAGCAAGTAGGATATATTATTATGGTGGGTAAGAATGAGCTGAAGTTAACACATCATTTTTACCTTCCAATCCTGTGTTTCACCTCCTATAAGTCCTTTGCCACCCACACTGCTCCTTAGGACTTTCATTTTCAAGAAAAAAGAAAAAAGGCAACCCCTAAGAGAGAGCCTGGGAAGACAGCCGAGGTGTTGAGTGAGAGGCTGTGAGCTGAGAGAGAGTGATGGGCTGGGAGCAAGAGCCTAAGTAAGCAAGATGATACCTAAGAAAGAGCAATGCGAAAGCTCAGCATTTGAATCATAAACCAACAAACAGATAAGAGATAATGGATCAAAACTTTAAGTAGAGTTCACAAGGAGAAGGCACATAGGCTTTCGCTGACTATACGCTCAAGTGTGATGCCAGTACAGTGATGTGACAGCCTAAGAGCCCACACACATTTTAGGCTGGAGTACAAAACGCTGACGTTCAGGCGAGTGAAGCTCTTGCCTCTGTTAGCCAGTCCGTGGTGGACTGAATTCTCACTCCTGGAGGGTGTTTGTCCAGGGCCTGCATTTTTATGAGAGTTGTTGACAAACTAGGGTATCCGAGGGCTGTCCGGAAAAAATCCAGCCATAAATGCCTCTATTTTTCATATTACATGGCTGGGTACTTTCCAGACAGCCCTTGTATATTCAAAATAGAGGCAGGGTTGATGAAAGGTTAAATTGAATTTGAAAAATACAAGCATTTATAAGGGTAGAAAATATTTAGAAGGAAGTGGCAGTTATTTACAAGCACTGGAATGTATGTCGTGGGGAGAAAATAAATAGACATTTAGGGGACAGCATATTAATAGAGAAACGTATTAGCTGAGAAACATTATGTTGTCATCTAGAGTGATCTCAAACTCCCAGGTGTTTTTGAAGCTCGGATCACTGGAATTGTTCAGAATCTAAACAAGAAAAGGTTGGGAATGACATAGAGAAGGGCTCTATACAGACCAAACTTTGAGAGGCCCCTTAGAGGCTAATCTGTCCAGCACTTAAGATTATCAGATTCTCCGAACATTTTGGACTCTCTTCCCTTGGGTGCCCTGCACAAAAGCATTGCAAATGGAAACGTTTTGTTGCTTCTTGTTTATCTGATCCCAGAAATTGATTTGGAAGAATATAAGAATTCAAAACAACTGTCCACACTTACCGGGTGACCCGGAGGCCCTGGGTCTCCTACAGTTCCAGGTGGACCTCTCGGGCCCGGCTGGCCCATGAATCCCTTGTCTCCTTTTACGCCTTTGACGTGACTCCCTGGAGGGCCGGGGGGACCAGGCTGGCCTGAATTCACAAAGATCCTCTCAGTATTGCCCGTCAGGGAGCTTGGCAGGTTCTGCCACTGATTCTTCTGAAGGAAGTACCAAGCCCACCCCTTACTGTCAGCCTGACCGTCCTTTCCTCTTGGGAATGTGATGGGTTTGTGGTAAAGTTGTGATGAGATAATGCCAGTGAGGCACCTGGCACAAGGCAGGAACTATTTCTCCCTGAGGAAGGCCTGTTAGGGCCGGACCTGTGCCTCTCCCAGTACCCGACACACGGGAGCAGCTCAGTGAGTATCAGTGAATGGATGCAGGTCTCTCTTTTCGGCTCATGAATTGGGTATTTACTACTTTTTCAAACAGACCCCTTTGACTCAACAATGCCAACAGTTTTAGCACACTCTGTATGAAAACGGGTGGGTCTGGGCAGATGGAAAAGACCAGAAGAAAAAGAAAATGAGCAGCAAAGTCACACGAGAGGAAGATGGAAAGCTTTGGATGTCAAACGTTATTTTCACGCTTTTATTTTATTTAAAAGTAGCCCCTCTACCTGGGTTTCCTCTTGAGCCTGGTGGGCCTCGGTTTCCTTTTTGGCCAGGGATGATTACACCAGGGCAACCTGGTGGCCCTGGGAGTCCTGCCACACCAGGGGGTCCTCTCGGTCCAACATCTCCCACTGTCCCCTTCCTGCCGGGGACGCCAGGCAAGCCTAGGGCCCCCCTGTCTCCTTTGGCTCCTGCAAAGAGAAAGGTCTGAGAAGTTTCTGTAATGCCCCTATCCTGGGAGTTAGGGTTTGTGGTCATCTCTAATAACGTAGACACTTTGCTTAAATATGTTAAGATTCACAATATATATGTGTATTTTTAAAAGAAGCTGGTAAAAGAAATGTAGGTCTCTAAGAACCTGAGTAGAAGCTCACTTCTGCCTCCAATTAGCCATTTGACCTTTAAAGATTTCTTATTTTTAAAATGAAGGTAATACCTGACCTAGCTCAGTTCTTTAAAGATCCAGTGAGATGATACATGGAAAAGTGAGATGGAAAGCATAGTGTAAGCTCTAAAGTGATTGACAAATGTCAGCTATAATTATTATTATTTGATGAAATTTAAGTACAATGGCATTTATTTATCACTGATAACCCCACAGCATGTAAAAAGCCAAAGTTCATGGCAATGATGTGTGCGTTTGAAGTGCCGCCCAGCTAAATCCAGACAAAGGAACAAGAAGGCTGTAATTCTTATTCAGTCCCCTGCTTACTTCTCTCCCATCACACATACGCTGTTCTGCAAGGAATGAATTTGGCATGAGGTCTGGATTGACCAAAGATGACCCCCAAAAGGTCGCGACTCAATACATAGTAATATTTTCATCTCTGAGAAACTTCAAGAATTTGTGCTTTGACATTCACAAATGGAAAATGTTGTATGAATTGAAAATAACCTCCCCCTCTTCTCTCTCATCTCTGTCATTCTAGAAATAGTAAATGGTGCAAAAACAGGACACAGATGGGAGATAAAAGAAGAAAAAGTGAGGAGGAGGCTGGTAGCACAGGGGGAGGGCAGGGGGAGTTATTTTGTAGCGAACACTTAGAGCGATGTTGAAAATAAAATTGATGCATGTAAATATCTAGCCCTTTCTAGCATGCATAGCATGTTCTTTAGCTGTTTTATGTAGGTAATTTATGCTTTTAAAAGAAAGTGTTTAAATGATTTCAGCTTACTTCAACCCGTGAAAGGCAGTATTTGTACAACAGGTTTAGCTATAGTCTGAAGCTGTCTTGGGTTGTACATTGCAAGTCCCTCAAGAGGACCATCACAGCACCCAGAAACAGGCGGAAAAGGACAGCACTTATCTACTTCCCCAGCTGAGCTGATATCAGGTCAATAGGAAGTTCCCGCCTCTCTGGGTTTCTGAGTAGCATCAGGCCACCCCTCGCTGGTTCTTGTAAGCTAATGAAGTACTCCTACCCACAGGACCCACGGCTGAGAAGGCCCCACACAAGGTGCAAATAATCCAGTATTTCTTCTGGCAGCTTTCGCTACACATTAGAAAAGTTGAGAGAAACTACATATCTTATAAAACACTGCTGTTGAGAAATCCAGACTGCAGTCTGGCAAACAAAAAGCTCATATATACTTTGCATGACATGTTCCAGAAGCTGCCCTGTGTGAAACACTGAGGGAGTCATGGGCAGCCCGTTATCGTCCACAGTGCAAACCACAATGGGGGTTGGTATCAGGCCTAGGACGATGACTAGGTAGGGAGGGGGTGGCATTATTACTGCTTCTCAGAATAGCAGGGAGAGATGGTTCTCAATAAGCCACCGATTCCACCTTCGTCCTTGCAGCAGGTGACCATGGGATGTCCAGCCTTTTGGCTTCCCTGGGCCACACTGGAAGAATTGTCTTGGGCCACACATAAAATACACTCACACTAACGACAGCTGATGAGCTAAAAAAAAAAAAAAAAAAAAAAGGTCGCAAAAATATTTCATAATGTTTTAATAATTTGCGTTGGGCTGCATTCAAAGCCATCCTGGGCCTCAGGTTGGACAAGGGAAGTTCAGAGTCTTTTTATTTTTAAAAACTTTCATAGAAGGAAATTCTAAAATTGGATCACCGTTTCCAATTCATTCACTTTGTTGCGAAGGCAATAATTAAGCATTTTTGCTTGAATACTAAGGAAATAAACATCCTATATTGTCCATGGGACTTCTTTCATTCAATATGTTAAGCATATTTTGCATTTCAGGGGTATTAAATTAGACCTTGAAAATGTTTATCAAAAAGGACTGCTCACCTCGAGGGCCAGGTTTCCCTTTTGGGCCTGGAAGTGCCCCCAGCAAACCTGAAAGAGGTAATTTTGGCACATCTTATATGTGGTTAATGTCATTATATACATAAAAAATTCATTCTGCTTGGTCAATTTCACTTGGGCAACAGAAGAAAGTTCAACTGTCACACTTCCAGAACATGTGAAAGAACATCCATTCAGCCAGAGCAGCCTCCAGAGCAGGGAAGGACGGCAGTGTCACTAATTATTTCATGCAAATTAAAACTAGCGGCTGCAAGAGAATGAGCAAGTTGTACCTGGCTCTCCCTTTTCTCCTGCGGGCCCAGGAATCCCATCACGACCTTGGTCACCCCTCATACCCACTGGTCCAGGGTGTCCTGGGAATCCTGGAGGACCTGAAAAAAGAAAGTGCCAGTCAAAGAGAAGACTAACTTTCTATCAGTGGCCTAATGTGCCAGACGTGTGTCATTCTGGTGAAGGTGCTCATCTTCAGAACTGTAGTTACGTGACGCTAACTGCGCAGTGAACACCATGAGCGGATGACTACGGACGGCTACGAGGGCCGTGGCTTTGGCATGTCTCTGTCGGCAGATATTGGCGTCAGGTCTAACTGCCTAACCCCACGTTCCTGCATTTCTGTCTGAGGCCTGAGTAACTGGCAGCTGCCTTCTAAAGGGCAGTCGTGGCTCAGAGATACCGGCACACAGACTCCAAACTCAGGAAAAAAAAGTGTCTCCCTCCAGAAAGTGAAACAGACGAAGCACAAAATTGGAACCTGGAGGGCCTTTGGTTCCTGGGAAGCCTGGGAAGCCTTTGATTCCTTTAGAGCCGGGATCACCATCGGGACCTGGTTTTCCTATAAATGAAGAGGGGAAGGGGAAAAGAACACAAAAGGTACATGGTTAAAACAAAGGCTGGAATGGTCAGTTCTCACCGTCGACCTTGCCCGTGCTGGCCTTCGGGAGTCACTCTTGCTCCCTGTCACCTCGGGCTTTTGTCTCCGGGACAGAGACGTGTCAAATCATTTTTCAAAGTGTGCGTACGCCAACCATGTGGACCACTCAATATCTGATTTATTGCTTCAATTGGGAATTAACAGCAAATCCACTGAACCTTTCCATGTTTGAAAAGATTATTTAAATATTATCTTTTTAATAAGACCTAAAGCTACAACCCAGTAGAAGAGTTTTTTAAAAAAAACGAAACAAAACAAAAACCGAAACTTGAATTATGAGCAGATAAGAAAGAAAGCCAATGTTCAACCTTGAAACATCCCAGAAAAAAAAAAAAATCACAGCAGTGTTATGGGCTGAGTTGCGTTGCTTCCTAATGTGTATGTTGAACTCCTAACCCTCAGTACCTCAGAATATCACTGTATCTGATGATAGTGACTTTAAAGAAGCAGTTAAGTGAAAATGAGGTCACTAGGTTGGGCTTTAATCCAATATGCCTGGTGCCATCATAAGAAGAGGCAATCTGGACACAGACAGAGAGGACAGACACAAGGGGGAGGTGGCTATCTGTAAGTCAAGGAGAAAGGTCTCAGAAGCAAATCAACCCTGCTGACACTTTGATCTCAAACTTCTAGCCTCCTGAATGATGAAGAAATTTTTGTTGTTTAAGATGCCCCATCTGTATTATTTGTTAAGGAAGCCCTAGAAAACTAAGGTGACTATTAATTTTATAATAGGCTGACCAGATATATCGTTTTAAATGGGACAGAAAACAATGATACTGTCCCATTTCAAACAGTACTTATGGTCAGCCTACCCTCATTGGGCTAAATTCAAGGTGTCAGGAGACTGACCATATGTACCATTTGAAATGGGACAGGACCATTGTTTGCTGTCTCGTTTCAAATGGTACATCTGGTCAGCCTAACTATTAAAAGATTGGTCAGTGGACTAACATGTGGTGTCTCTAGGCTGAATTCATTGAGACAGCATGTTAGAAGTTGTATTTATGGGTGCATAGTTTCAGATTTCAGTCCACCAAACTGGCTGATCAGTAAAATAAAGCTTCTCCTGATTAGGTTGCTGTTTCTCAGTGTCTTCGAATTTGAACATCAAAGTTGAATGAAAGCAACAATTGTAGCACAAAAGCCTAAGTAGTGTTTTGTCTATGCAGACGATTCTAATTCTAGGAGGTGAGAGCCATGCTATGTGTCATGCTTCCAGCTTTCAGAGCTGTCAAGTCAGTGCTCACCTGGGAGGCCAGGACTTCCGGGATCCCCAGGGACTCCCTCAGGTCCAGCAGGCCCTGGATGTCCAGGTGGGCCGGGTGGTCCTCTTTCTCCTTTCTGTCCCGTGTCACCTGGCAATCCTGGTTCTCCCTTAAATTTAGTCAAACACCTTTAAAATTCTCATATAAGCAGGATATGTGATCAGAATTAAGTATAAGCTATGTTTCTCTGTATCTATTTATTATTATTGTTTAGTTAGCAATTCATATTAAGTGTCTGCTATGTGCCAGAACTGTGGTGGCTGCTGGGAACAGGACGGCTACACAGTTTGTGGGGCCCAGAGCAAAATGAAAATGCAGCTCCTTTAAAAACCATTTTTAAAGCAATTCAAGAAGGCAACAGCAGAGCATTAAACAACATGGAGTCCTTCCTAGCGCCCAATCTCTGTGGCTACACAGGTTGTATGCTCATGAAGCTGGCTCTCACCAGGAACATAATAGTAACCAGATACAGAGGGGTGATATATATTGATATACAGTCCCCACCTTCATAGAGCTTTAGAGACCAGTGGGGAGATGGTTAAGTAATCACACAAACACATAGTTTAAAACCGTGATGATTAACTCGGGGATAGGAAAGAAATAGATCAAATGCATATATGTCCTACAAATACTATGCATACAGATAAGTGTATGTCTATTACATGTGAAAAAACTCTTCAATGATTTAATATTCATTAAATCTGTATTTCCGTTTCATGATGCCAGCACATAGGAATTTGATAGTGACTTACAAAATCTCCAGAGTAGCTGATGAAAATATACTACTTTACTACTATGATTTGCCAGGATGGTAAAACCCGCTTATTTTGTGTTCAATGAAACAGTTCTAAAATTTTCTTCTGTGGTTACCTTTGAAGACCCTAAAGATAAATTAAGTCATAAAATGATTCCTCACTGAGAAAATACCTCAGTGGAAATACCTCCCTGGTTTCCAGAGGACCTAGTCTAAAACTAAAGGGCAAAGAAATTTATTTGAATTTCAAGTAATAAAGGGTTACTGTCTTGGGTCTGTGTGACTTCTAAAAAATTTCTGTGCTGTTGTTTTTAGCAATTACCGAGGGAGAGCATTATTGGTGGAAATCTTAGGGATGGTAATATTTCATTGGCTCAGAATAGTTAGGGAAAAGACCCCCTAAGTAACAAATTTTGTATTTTTTGGAGTTTCTTAGTCTTGAACATCTGATAAAAAAAAATAACAAAACAGACTCTCTCCTAGAAAACTTTGCATTTATTTTACATTTAATTTCAGGAGTTTAGCAGGCTTCTTGGGGTCCCACAGACTTTTTA
>PVJL010002116.1:139145-214595 GCA_004026885.1 Lyroderma lyra | reverse complement strand
TATCAGACTAGGAATGAATTCTACTGTCCCTCAAAACAATCTGTTTTTTTAATAGTTGAGATGTATTTTACTCTTTTTAATGATGTATTATTATTTTTATTGTTAAATTTATTAGTTGGGACATGTGAGACAGTTTGTAGTGTATTGTTCTAGACGTCGTGTTGTGGGTATATATATGAGATCTATCTATCGATAGGGCTGTCCAGAAAGTGTCCAGCCATGTAATATGAAAAATAGAGGCATTTATGGCTGGATTTTTTCTGGATAGCCCCCATATATACACATGCATATAGATAGATAGATAGAGAGAGAGACAGAGACAGAGACAGAGACAGAAAGACAGAGAGAAATTTTGTTAATAAACACAAGGTTTTACATATGTTCTGTTATGTTTTTTTCTCCTAATGCTTTATTTTGAACATAATACAGGTCATTACATCACCTCTAAACCTACATAAAGAGTTTGCAAAGGAAAACCCTGCAGGATAGAAAAATCTAGTTTTAGGGCTCTTAACTCTGTGGCCTGGGTTCGATTCCCAGCCAGGAAACTACCCACTCCTACCACCCCACAAAAAAAAAAAAAAAGAAAGAAAGATCTACTTTTGAATGCCCTTTGTGCTCCTCCGAGCCTCAAGTCTCTTCTCTATAAAATGGGGATAAGAACTCCTTCCTGTAAAGGGTAGAATGAAGGTTAAATAACATGCAGATGTGCTCAGCACAGATTGCTGGGTACTGGACCATCAGAGCCCCTGCCCCACGGGGGAAAAGCAAACCCCGCTTACGTTGTCCATTCTTTGAATTCCTCATTTTCCACCCTTCACCATGTCAAGGGAGAAATGGGGTGGGGGTGAGAGAGTGAATCTGGGATGAATTGTAACTTGTCATAGTGGGATTTAAAACCCTCTTTTCAGTGCTGAGTAACATTAAAACCCCAAGCAGTTCGTTCATAGATGCATTCAATTTTGTTTTGGACATTTTCTCTGGACTCAATTTAATAAAATTATTTACTCAGCTGCAGGAAAATCCCTGAAGCCAGGTATGTGGACAGGATGGTATACCCGATGGGAAGGCTGTGACCTGTGCCTGCCCTTGAGGGGGGCCGCCCTCTTGCTGGGGGGAAGTCACCCCCTCTTAGTAGAAGGGGGATTCGAACCTGTCTTTGCCATTGGCATCCCCTTCCTGCTACCTACCTTTCCTTTTTCACTTCTCTCTTTCCCCTTCTGGCCTAGATGACAAGATTCCCTTTTCATTTGTGTAATATATCTTTATCAAAGACCTCTTAACTCCTGCTACCTCATTGAACCCTCTGACACGTCAATAGCTGTAGGTAAGTAGTATGTGACAGACGAAGCAGCCGAGGCCCAGAGAAGTTGTGAGATGACTAACTCGCACAGCAAAAATGGGACCAGTCTGCATGTCCTGGCTGGCCAGCCATGCTAGTCACGCTGTATCCTATTGCCTCCTTTTCTAATTGTTGGCAGGAGGCTCCTGAAATGGGGGTGTTGCATGAATGGGGGGGGCCGAGTTCTGGCCAGCCAGGAAGTACTTTTTGGAATGCGTGAGGTTCTTTGGTTTAGGGTGCTGGGAGAGTCTAGTGCGAATAGAAGAAGGGGACAGTTTTGGAGGTCATCTCAAGGTCGGTGGAGGGGCAGATGAGAGCTGGGAGGTTGGTGCAGAACTAGGACACCGAGGAGGGAGCCAGCCTTTGTCATCAGTGACGAGTTTGTGGACTTTTCCGGCATTTGTTCTCATTTTGGATGTTTGGTCCTTTTCTAGCCCCAGTCAGTGGCTCACCATAGAATGCTTCTCCCGTACCCCACAGAGAACCCCTTTCCTAATTCGGGTCACATCTCCCTGGCCCTCTATTCCCACAAATCAAAACTTATCAGTTCAGTTTCCCATTCTCTCAGAGAATATCTAAGAACTATTCAGATAAATGCAATTGCTTAAATGGGCATATTGGCCTAAATATTTAGTTAGCCCATATTTAATATCATAGTTGCCTTATTAAAATATAATGCAAGTCACCTTTTAAATGTTCTAGTAGTACAGTAAATAAAAGGAAACAGGTGACATTAATTTTAATGATATATGTTTATTTAACCCAATAGATCAAAAATGTTATCATTTCAACATTTAATCAATACCCAAAAATTAATGAGATAGTTTATATTTGTTTTTTCATATCAAGTCTTGGAAATACGTGTACCTTTTACACTTATAATACATTTTAATTCAGTCTAGCCACATTTCAAGTGTCAATAGCCATAGGTAGTTTGTGGCTATGGTTTTGGCCACTAAACCTAGAAGAAGACTTTGGGACACCTTTGTAATCAGGTGTCTGAGCGGGATGGCTGGCCAGCAGACCTCAGTTATAGCACATCATGGCCTCTTGCCGTGTCCCACCTTTGTGCTTTGGGATGGATGGATAATATGGTGTTGAAAATATTCTCCTCACCCATTATGCCAGCACTCATGCTACTTGTGTCCTCTCTTGCACCTTAAAATCTCCTCTCTTAGTACCTTTTATTTCTGTAAACTCCAATCCTAGATTAAACTTTACTGTTCTATTTCTCTGATTCTCCCTTGGCACCGCTAGATTCATTTTAGATCCGCGCCCTGTGACCTCAGCTGCTGCTTGACATCTCTCATGTCTGTCTCTGTTGTCTCGCATCCCAGTCTCCTCCCTGACTGTTGCAAACGTCACCTGCTCTCCGGGAGTTCCCAAATCCATTCACACACCCTTCATTCTCAGCACTGGGACTGTTCTAACCTTACCAAGAAGGTGGAAGTCAGGTGTCTTGAACGCTCTCCTCTCTGCCTCACCTGTTCTCTCTCTCTTTGCTCTCCCCTTCCTTTGCCAGAGCCAAGCTTCCTCCCCGACCTCCCCAAAACCGGCTGTGGACTCCGGAGCTGGGGCTTCTGGTCTCCCACCTCTGCCTACTGCTAACTTGGGGAAGGTATTTATTAGAACCTCTCTGTGCCCAGTTTCTTCAGCACAAAATAGGACTCCTCAAATCACCTAGCTCTGATGGTGGTGGCGAAGATGAAATTGAATTTTGTCGCGTGTTTCATCACAATGCCTGGAGTAAATGTCAGCTCTCGTACCGCCGTCTCTTCCTCGCATCTCAGTCCGCTCCCCTCTCCTGACTTCTCCTTGGCCTGCAAACACGCTCACTTTTCCCTCCCTTGACCGGCTGCCCATTGATCTCCTGAATTCCACGGCAGTAGCTGAGAGTAGCCCCACCTGCTGCTGCTCCCCACTTGGCAACATCCCCCCTGCTCTACTGAAGCTGGGCTTGGCCTCCCCCGTTTCCTCCAGACTTAACCTCCTTGGGTTTCCGGGCTGCAAGCCACCCAGGCTCTTCTTCCACGCCTGCCCCCCACCCGTGACTCTCTTCAGGAGTTTCCATCACACTCCTCTTCCCCTCTGCAGTGATCACACTGGTATGCATGACCTCTAACCTTGGGGTTCCTCCCTCGTCCCAGGCCCACCTTTCCAGCTGTCTGCTGGGCCACTCTCTGGATGGCCCTCTCCCCATGGGTGCACCTCTCGTCAGGCACACAGCATGCCCAAGGCCAAATTCTCTGTCCCCCTTCTCTCAAATCCGTGCCTGCCTGATTTTTCTAACTCGTTGGTGTTCCCACGTTCTCTCATTGCCCAGGCTTGAAACCCTGGAGTTTTTGACACCTTCCTCTCCTGCCTGATCCAGCTTCTGAACTCAGGTAAGTGTTCAGGAGCAACAGGGTGGCTCGTGAATGAATCCCATCGGGTGCCAAGTCTTGCTGGTCTTTCTTCCTTTCTCTCTCGTTCACCACCTTTTACTCCCCACTGGAAGCCCTGTAATAAGCATCTGATATACTTCATTCCACTTAATCTGTACACCAGGAGGACATTGTGATTTTCCTGTTTAGCATGTGTGGACAGTGGGCCTGGGGGAGTTTACAGAACTTGCTAAACACACAGCTGCTACGTGGCAGAGCTGGGATTCAAACTCGGACCTGCCTTACACCCCAGCTCCTGCTCTTCATCTTGGTGCTCTCCTGCCTCCAGCAGTTAGAACCAGGCTATGCTCTTCTCAGAATTGAATAGGGATAGAAGCTGAATATCGTGTGTAGGCAAACACTTCCTTCTGTGCCTATATTCTTTGTGTGTTGGTGTTCTGTTTATCCTGCTGTTATCCGGGCTCTTTGTGGATGCCTTGACCCTTGATGTTAAGCATTTGAAAGTCTTGACTGAGCCCAGGTCCCTGTTGTGAAATTCCAGAGTCTAGAAGTAAGAATGTGAACACCTCTTCAGATGGGGCATGTTTCCCTTTCTCTGGGCCTCAGTGTCCCCATCTGTAAAATGAGTTGGACCAGTTCATTGCAAGAGCCTGCCTAGCTCTTATACTCTGTGAATGTGTTCTATGGTTCTGCTTCCCTCGGGTCTATGGTGTGCTCAGCACATGACAGGGCAATGCAGAGAGAGCACAGGAGGCATTGCCCTGAGCATTGCACAGAGAGCACAAGAGGCATTGCCCCGAGCATTGCACAGAGAGCACAGGAGGCATTGCCCCGAGCATTGCACAGAGAGCACAGGAGGCATTGCCCCGAGCATTGCACAGAGAGCACAGGAGGCATTGCCCTGAGCATTGCACAGAGAGCACAGGAGGCATTGCCCTGAGCATTGCACAGAGAGCACAGGAGGCATTGCCCTGGCCATCGAAGAGCTGACGAAATTGTTCTGGAAGACAAAACCAACATTTAGGAATGCCAGCAGTCTAAGAATTACGTAATTATGTCTGCAGTCTCAGATTATATACATTTGTGATGGTCAATAAAGAAGAAGAAAAGCTGCTGTTCTCTTAAAAGAAAAATAAAAGACATAGTGAAAACATTAAGTTTGCCCAGACTTCTCATCAGGCTTCCTACTCTCTCTTCACTCCTTTTGAAATCATTTCTTGATTCCTTAAATATTTATGGTCTTTGAATGGGCCTGGCTCTGGTAATACACGCCCCTCATTGCAGCCCAAGTGGTATCCAAAACCCAGCCTTGTCTTGTCTCTCCCCTGCTGAGGACCCTTCCCTCCTTTCCTACTCTCAATAATAAAAGGAGCTGACCTCCAGCCCCGGCCTTCACCAGTCTGGGCCTCCGCCCTGCGCTCTGGGCCTGGTTAGCTGGTCATTCCTCGAGCCCCCCCAATACATGCTTTCATCTCTGAGCTAGGGGGCTGCTTCCCCAGGCTGCCCAATGAACTTTTATTCATCCTTCAAAACCCAGCTCAAGCACCATGATTGTGATGCTTTCGTGGTCCTCTGTGATGCCTTCGCCCACCTCTGTGACACCGTATGTCCTGTTCTGTCTCTGCCTCCAATTTTGGACTGTGAGTTTCTTAAAGGGTCTTTATTCTCATCTGATTCATCCATGAATCCACAGGCACTAGCCCTGTGCCTGAGGAAGATTTCTGGTGAATGGCTGATTGGACACCATCTGTAGAGGCTGATCCTTGAACAGAAAGGCACCCCTTGCTGCCCGCAAACTACTGGACTGTTTAACTTCATGCCTTGTGGATGCTAAGGCGACTGGATGATTGGAGAATGAGCCATTGTCTCTTGTCTCTGAACAGTAGTAGGGAGACCCACCCCCAACAGCCTCACTTTGACCCTGGAGTGGGGGAGCTTTCAGAAGCAGTGGCCACTGAAACCGCATGTGGCAGAGGGCTCTGGTGAAGGAGGCATTTGTGTTGGGCTTGGCAGGCAGGGGACTGGGTGCCCCAGAGCACAAGTGGGTAAGTATGTCGGGCAGGCTCCGGGCTGCACACACCCGCCGAGGGGCTGGGCCCCAAACGCCTTCTGCCCTGGGAAGAAAAGGAGGCATTGTGTGACCTGGCTGTGCTCCAAGAGAAATATTCCTGTTGTTCTGTTTTGAGCTGTTCCTTTTTGAAGGGAGAAAAGTCCAGATGTGAAGAATCTCTCACCCACTCCAACACATCTTGCCCACCAGTTCCCAATCAGTTGCTGCCTTCAAAGTATTGATGCATCTATGAATCCATCAATTATTAGTGCACCTATTGTATCTTTAAGGAACACATCTCTGGCTCAGCAGGGTACTAGGCACTAGCATGACAGTCCTTGTCCCTGTCAGACTCTATTTTCTGATTGTCCAGTGTCCCAGTCCTTGTGGAACCTGGTTTTGCTTCTGCTGTTGAGCCTGGTGTCCTTCTCAGCTCTGCATTCCACCTAGAGGCCGTCGTCTGCCCCCGCCTGTCCTCCGCCTCCACAGCCTGGTCCTATATTGTACCACTTCCCACCACCCTTCCCTTACACACAGGTGTGGACAGAACCATGCTTCAGCCTGGGTGGGTAGAGGGTTGGGCAGGGGGACCCGAATTCAACCCTAGCTCTGCCTTTCACTGTCTTGGTGACTTGGAGTTAGTTGCTAAACCTATCAGCGCTTTGGCTCCCTAATCTGCAAGGCAGAACAAATAAGACCTGACCTTGCACACAGAGCCATTGGGAGGAGGAAATGAAAATACCGTGCCACTTGGCACAGTACCTATCATACCTCATGGCAACTCTCAATAAGTAGTAACGAAACAATGAACGATTATTGAGCACTTACTAGTTTCGTCCTCTCAGAAACAATGGCAACCACAGCTTCTGTTTCTTACATGCCAAGTGCTGTGTTAAGTACAGGTATGTTGCCATCCGAATGGCCTCATAAAGTGCATAGTCCTATGTTATAGCCTTTCATAGCTGAGGAATCTGGCTCAGAATCAGAGACGTAGCCAAGGTGACAAAGCTTGTTAAGCGCGGGAGGTAGGAATGGTGCCCACATCTGTTGGACTCCTTTCCATCCCTTCCCAACCAGACAGACACCCTGATCACATGCCTGCCTTATTGGTGCTGGGACCAGCCACATCAGCATCTTCTGAGAGCCCCACCCCACGCCTGCTGAATCAGCACCTGCTTTTTACCCAGACCTTTGGGAGATGTATATGCCTTATACAGTTTAAGAAGCATTGACCTACAGTTTACAAAGTGCTTTTAAAGGTAGGCGAGACTAGGACTTCTCAAACTATAGTGTGCTTGTTAAAACACAGATGCCTGCCCCAGAGGGTCTGATTGTGTATCCACTGTTTATGCCATTGGTAATACTGCTTTCACTTCACTGGCTCCTCAGAACAGGTAGAGAAGATAGAAGTGGGGTCCAGACAGACTCCTTGTTCAAGTCTTGGCCTGAGGTGGCTCATGGCTTATATCTGCTGGAGCCATTAGGGGACGTGAAGGGCTCAGGCCTTCCCAGATTTCCCAATTGGAGTCATCGGCGGCAGCACCCCTCTGCTTTCGGGAGACTGCCCCATTGGTAGTGAAGTATTACCATATCGCTCCCGAGTTCTACAAGGCTAGAACCATGGACCCCTGAATCAGCCTTTCTAGCCCACCCTCCTCCCCCACCTTGTTCTGGTGAACAATAGAGAAATGAAATAAATTTGTAACCTAAAACGCTTGTATCTGGTCTGAAAACGTCTTTCTAATGGAAAATTTGACGGTGGGCTAGGACATTTTCTCTACAATTGGTATCTGTGTAACTCGACTGCTACAATCTGGTTAAGTAGCAATTAAATATTTCAAGACTCCTTCAAACATTCAAATATTATTTGAAAGGAATTGTGTTGTATTGATTAAATAATTTTAAGGTAATTAGAAAGTCATTGCATTTCTTAGTCTATTCCTTTGCGAATAAATTTATCTTATTTATAGACCTATTGTATGCCTGAAAATGTTGTTTATATTTGAATAATCATTTGATATTTAATGAGCATAGCTGCTGATGGTTTTTAACACTAACTCGTTCCTTGCTAAATACTTCTATCTGGTTCCTTCTCTTTCTATTTAGACTCATTGGCAACTTGCTTCACACATAGTTATAGAACTAGAAACTGAAAAGCAGAAAACACTGTGGTTAAGAACTTGGGTCTCTAGAGTTAGACACAACTCAATTTGAATTCTAACCTGCCACTTACTAGCTTTGTGCCCTGAACCTGTCATCTGTGAAAAGGATATAATAGCACCTCCCTAATAATGTCATTGGGAAATTAAATGCTACCATTTGTACAATATCAGACAGTGTCTGGCCAGTAATTATTATTATTATAACAATGTAATTATTCACTGCAGCTGTTATGCTTCAGCTTTCTAATCTGTAAAATGGTTTTTTTTTAAAAAAAAATAGTCTATTTTATTTATTTATTTATTATTATTGTTGATGTGGGTAGCTCCCTGGCTGGGAATCAAACCCAGGCCGCAGCATTGACAGCGTTGAAGCCTTAGCCACTACACCACCAGGGAACTCCTATAAAATGGGTTTAACAGGGAATACAACCATAAACACCTCAGCATTCAAAACTTCGTTGACCATGGAGCCTTGATGTAATTCTTTTCTAAGAAAATTTTCAGCATAGTTTGCTTGGCTGTTGCCCCTCCATTATTATGCAGACAGGGATCATTCAGTGATGAGAAAGCGTTGGCCAAATGGAACCTATATTGGGACTCCTGGTGACAAGGATAGAGAGGAACTGGTAGGTGTCAGAGGTGAAGAGGGCTAGTGAGTGAAGAGCCCGGCAGAAGAATTTGCATAAGAGATGTTGAGGGACAGATTACACCGCTTCTGCTGTGGTTACTTTGTTGGAAATAGATACTGAGTATAGCAGAGATAGGGAAAAAATGTAAGACTTTTGCTTTGTGCTAAGAATGCACTTCCCCTTTGATGTATTCTCTAGAGATTGCAGTGAGGGTTTGGATGGCCTCCAGTTCATTTTTAACTACTTAACTGCTGTTTGAACACAACACTGAGCTGAGGCTGGCTCTGAGGTGGCCATCTTTACCTCATTTATGCAGGAAGTCATGACCGTGGTGTCCCAGCACTGAGTGAGGCTGGGAAATGACTCCGTACAGAGTAAGTGCTTAGTTGATGTTGGTGACTATTCCTGTTGCTGGATATCACACTTGCCTTGTAGCCAGAGGCTGCAGCAAATGTCACCAACAGGAGTTCTCTGGCTGTCTTCACCACAATGCCATTACTCCATGTTTAAACTAGCGATGCCAGCCACATTGTTTGTTTTTAAAGAAACCATCTTTTCGGTGTCTTCCAATACTACCCTGCATGCCAGTGTAGGTTTATAAAGGAAAGCAGGAGTCTAGAATGCAGAACCTGACCTTTGCCTGCTGTACATACAGGCAAATCATGGAGCTCTGTTCGTAAACAAAGATAATGTCCATTGGCCATTTTGTTTCTCTGTTCCCAACAGGTAATCAATAGAACTGATAGCACTTACCATTTGCAAGGTCTGGGGCTGGTGCCCTCAAGGACACCCAGAAGCCTTGACTTGAAAAAACCCCATGATCCTTCTGGAAGAAAATATATGTGACCATCTTCATTAATTTTATTTGCTCAGCACATTTGAGTTGCTGTAGGGTGATACAAACACAGGATGAGAATTTTGGAAACACCTTTTGTTAGTGACTTTACCCACACTAAACCAAAACAGAACAAAACCCAAACCAGAACAGGCTATGGCCTTCCTTTGTACTGCCAGTTGGTACACCAGCAACAAACCCCATCTCCTTCAAGGAAAAGTTGAAGTTGACAGCAGTTTCTAGAACCCTTCTCTCACTGCCTCTCTGGTTCGTCTCTGATGATGCCCAGCCTTCCCCGTGCTGTTGAGGCTGAGTGCTCATCATCCTTGTTTGACCCACATCACATATGCCCGCTCCTCTTAAAACTGTGCTTGTTAGAGGACCAGGTGTGGCCTTGTGAAATAGTATTAAAAAGCCTTCCAACTTGCCTGGAAAAATCTGGAAACATCACTTGCTCCACCCAGATGCTTGGAGATTACTTATCAAGCTCAGTTTGGTTTAACTGACTTTCCTGAAGGTGCAGGCCCTGCCAAGAAAAATCTTCTTCCCAACCCAAAGGCAGAGACTACAGCCCACGCAAGCCCTGAAGTGCACCTGCAGCCTGTGTCCTGGAGCCAGGCTGATGCCTGTGAAGGCTCCCGCTGGATTCTGACCAGAGACAAGGATGCTGGGAGTGGCGGCTGCCCAAAGAGGGTGGGGGCAGGGGCTCCTTTTGCGAAGGGTGTGTCTGTGTCTACCCTTGTGATGCTTTCACTGAAGTGACCCAGGAGGGAGGAGGTCAGGCTGAATTTCTGAATTTACTCCATCTTTACTCCCAAACTAGTTTGACTGTGGCCCAGTTCTGCCAAGCAAAAGACTTTGTGGCCCATCAGGCCCACTCATTTCTACTTTCTAGTTGGAAAGAATTCAGTAATAACAAAAGATGAAAGGGAAAGAGAAAAACAATCAAAACAGTCATGCAGCAAATACTCAAGACAAAACAATCAGAAAAAAAATTAAAGAAGTAGTTCTACAAGAAATATAAATTAATAGAATAGAAAGAGTTAAAATCCAAGCTAATGCTGATGCTGCAGTATCATCAAGCGTCATAGTTGCAAACAACAAAACGAACTAGCATCTTGTGTAGAGGAGGAATTTATTAATGGATGTCAAGGCTTTCCACAACCCTTCCTAGAATCACTGGCCAGAAGCCTTTCCTTTTCTAGGGCACTTTCTTCCAGTTTGAAGGCTGGCCTGGGTACCTCTGCCTGCTGAGCTCAGAGGTCCATACGTCCTAACTGTAAAGGAAGCTGGCACTGTACATTCTGGTTTCATCCCTGAAGAGGTGGGACTCCTAAGGAAGGAAATAAACCAACCATAGGAAGGGTGTTCACAAGGTGCTGGGTAGCCAAAAAAACAAGCACAAATGTTTTCTGCACTAAAAATAAAGCATCCTTCCAGAGAACTATGGGAATTCCAGCTCTTGGCCTGAGTGCCTACACAGGGATTTTGCAGTGTTGTTTGGTGATGAATAGAGCCCACACATCTTTGTAGAACAGAGAATTAATATCCTCAGTAAACTCTTGTAATAAACTAAATCTTGTTTATGAATGCCCACGTTTATTAACTCTCAAAAACTCACTTATGATGTGCTTAGTTCCTCGTAAAAATGAAATCTCACATACGAATTTTTTTTGGGGGGGTGATGAAAATGTCCTAAAATTAGATTATAGTTTTGTTTGTTTTTTAAATAAACTATGGTGGGAAAATGGAATGTTTTTATGCAAAAGAAAGAAGTTGGACCTTTATCTCAAACCATATGCAAAAATGACCTCAAAATAGATCAGTGTCCTACACTTAAGAGCTGAAACTATAAAACTCTTAGGAGAAAACGTGGAGGAAAATCTTCATGACATTGAATTTGGCAATGATTTCATGGATTTGATACCGAAGCACAGGCAGCAAAAGAAAACATAGATCAATTGGACTTCATCAAAATCAATAACCTTTGTGCATCAAAGGGCACTATCAAGAAAGCAAGAAGACATTCTACAGAATGGGAGAAAATATTTGCAAATCACACATCTGACAAGGGGTTAATATCCAATATATAAGAAGAACTTTTACATTTCAACAACAACAAAAACAAACAACCCAATTCAAAAATGGGCAAAGATCTTGAATAGACATTTCTCCAAAGAAGATGTACGTGTGCCTAATAAGCATATGAAAAGATGCTCATCGATCATTAGTCATTAAGGAAATGCAAATAAAAACTGCAAAGAGATAACACTTCACACCTACTGTACTTACTAGGATGGCTATAATAATTTTTTAAATGGAAAAAAAATGTTGGTGAAGATATGGGGAAATTGGAACCCTCATGCAATGCTGGTGGGAATGTAAAATGATGCAGCTATTTTGGAAACCAGTTTGGTGGTTCCTTGAAAAGTTCAACATAGAATTACTATATGATCTAGCAATTTCACTCCTAGATATATATCCAGAATAAATAAAAGCAAGGACTTGAACAAATATTTGTCCACCAATGTTCATAGCAACATTATTCACAATAGCCAAGAAGATGGAAGCAACTCAAGTGTCAATTGATAGCTAAATGGATAAACAAAATGTGCTATATACATATAGTGGAATATTATTTAACCATAAAAACGAAACTTTATATATGCTGCAACTTGAATGAACCTCGGTAACATGCTAAGTGAAATAAGCCAGACACAGAAGGACAAATATTGTATAATCCCACTTATATGAGGTATCTAGCATAGTCAAATTAATAAAAACAGGAAGTGGGATAGATATTACCAGTGCTGGGGACAAGAGGGACTGGGGAATTATTATTTAGTAGGTTACAGAATATATGTTGGAGATGATGACAAAGTTTTGGGTATATATAGTGGTGATGGTTACACCACATTCTGAATCTATTTAATGCCACTGAATTTTACATTTACAGATGTCAAAATGGTAAATTTTATATCATGTATATTTTATTACAATTTTAAAAATTAGGTTGTGCTAATGCACTATTCTGAGTATACTACAACTATTGAATTATTGGATGGGTAAATTATATGGTATGTAGATTATATCTAAATAAAGCTGTTAAAATATCCTTTCCCGTTCTGATAATCCCTATGATACATCCATTCATCCATTTATTTATTCATTGATTCAATGCAATTTTGCTTGAGTTCTTACTATGCCAACGGTTAGGAATAGGGTGACAAAACAAACATGATCCTGGCCCTTTCCTTGTTTAAAACACTATGGGTTTTAAAAATTAATCATGGCCAACACTAATTGAGTATTTATTACACACTGAGCATTGACACAAGCACTTTATATACCTGTCTCATGGGGTCCTCGCACCCTTGTACTGAGCTGGGTTCTTCTTGAATAAGGAAATTTGCTGAAGGTCACACAGCCGAGATTTAATTGAACATGGTCTTAACCACTCATCGTCATAAATAGCAGCTGAGTTCTGGCCACCTAAAATTGTGTCTTTCAGGCAGACCTGCCCCAAGGCCCACCTGGCAAGCTAGCTGATTTGGTGGTGTTGAAGAGAGAGTGAAACACGAGGTAGAATGAGCTCCAAGAGGGAGTGGGTTTGGATATAAGGTCTAAGTCAGTAGAATCTTGCATAGCTATTTATAGTAAAGCAAGTATCACTATATTTTTTATTTTATCACATAACTAAATTGTTATGTGATAGAATTTTAAATACAAAATTGAATTCCTAATTGAATGTACATTATTATGTGCATAGCTAATATATTTATTGCTGATTGAACATAGACTACATTTCTCCATACTAAGTGGCTGACATGTATTATCATCTTATTTAATCCTCCTAACAGATCCATGATTCATAGGGTGCATTAATGTTCCTATTTAATAAGCAAGGCAGCTGAGGCACAGATCAGTTTAGTCATTTGTCCAAGGTTACACCGTCAGTGATGGAGCTGGGATCCCAGCCATGACTCCTTGACTTAGAGCCCAGACTCTTAACCACCATAGACCTTGTTCTTCAATTATGTTAAAAATGTACAAAATACATAGAGATGAAACTAGCATTGATATGGTAGTATTATGGTGATTTTCCCATCTTCTCCCCACCCCGATAACTTATTTTTTATTTTCCAAGAATCATAATAGTGATGATTTTCTTATTTATTTTATTTTTTTCAATTATAGCTGACATTCAATATTGTATTAGTTTCAGGCATATATAACAGTGCTTAGACACTTACGAGTATATAACTTACAAAGTGATCACCCCACTAAGCCTAGTGCCCACCTGACACCATACATAGTTATTACAATACTATTGACTATATTCGCTGTACTGTCACTGTGACCTTTTGCATCTCCTTACTTCCCCGTTTTGTTTTGTTGTATTTGATTTTGAAGTTGCCCACGCACATGCACTCAGCCGGGGCCTCTGAACACACGAGCTGTGGATTGACGGGGAGTCCCTGGCAGGTGCAGCTCCTCTGTGGGCTACCACAGCCCCCACTTTGCTGCCGTTTTCTGCAGAGGGTGCTCCATTTTCATCACACTCGTATCAACACTGAGAATCTTTTAAAAATATTTTTTTCTAACTTGTAAGAGAGTCTGTGTTGTACTGCGATTAAGAGCAGCACGTGAACTGGATTTGAATCTTGGTGCTGTTAGTCTCAGCTCTGGGCAACCGCTCTGAGCCTCAGTTTTGGTCTTGGGTCATGGAAATAGCAACACTACTTTATAGGGTTATTAGGAGACTTAAATTGGATGGTGTTTGGAATGGGCCTAGAGTGCCTGGCACAATGTAGGGTAAATAAAGAACAGGGCATTTTGGTGTTTATATAGCATCATTTTTTTAATTATTAATTCGTTGGTTTAAACATTTTTCTTATGTTAACCATTTATATTTCTTCTTTTCTGAATTGCCTGTACACCTCTTCCTCATTGGTCTCTTGGCATCTTGCTTTTACAGTGTGTTTGAATCAAGGACTAAGAGCCTTCTGGAAGGGTCTAAATGAAGGGAGGGATGAGGAATGGAGGTATTTTCCCCAATCGCCCTGATGCCTTTCTTCTTCTCCAAGGAGCATTGGTCATGGTTTAGTGCAGACTCCTCTCTTCCTGCAATTGATCGTTTCTTTCCTGAGAAATTTTCATCTACTTCAAAGGGTCAGTCTTTACAACAGCTGATTCCTCCCTTGACTGCTACACCCACAGATCTCGCATGCATGATTTCTTTTGCATGCATGTAAGTTGCATTCCGTCAGAATGGCCGTGGCCATAACAGGTCTGCTCCAAGAGGCTCTATTTCAGCAACAGGTATAGCTAACAAAGGTGCTCCACCTCAGCCTTGTGCAAAGCTGACCTTCCTGAGCAAAGGGCAAAAGCCTAAGGGACCGCTTAGATCAAAGGCACATTCTTAAGAGAATTCATACCATCTCTTCTTCTTGCTTTGCACCAATCATGCCTGACTTGGACAATCCACTTTTCCCCATTATGGGGCAGAAGGGGCAGAAATTGGAGATTTCTAAATTGCAAAAGGTGTCAAACCTCCTCTCAGCCAAATGATTCCTGCCACAAAAGTTCTGGTGGGTGAGTGCATTTGATCCAGAGGATTCTCTGGGTGGTTTGGTAGTAACATGAAGTTGGCTATTGACCTTAAGTCTGAGTGAGGCGTAGGAGTGGGTATCCTGGTATCCCAGACGTGACAAGAGACAGAGGCCATGGAGGCGATCCCCACAAAGAAGCATAGACTGCCCTAGAGAAAGTTGCTGGGGTTTTCCATAAAGACCTCCCCTCTATGTGAGGTCACTTCCGCTTGGACAGCACCAGCATTGAAGCTGACATCCTGGTAATCACGTGTCTCCCGCGTTCTCCTGCATTCTCCTACATGCCCGGTTCAATCTGTGTGGTTTAGAGGAGAGGCTATCAGGTTGGGAGACAGAAAATCTGGGTTTGAGTTGAAGTATTTTAGTCCCTTAGTCTACTACCTTCTTTCATTTGATGGGGCCTACTGTAAAAGCAGAGGTGCTCCCTTGGTACTTAAGGGGAGATCACCTGTGTTTAGAGCCATCCGTATTGTGGTTCGGTTCAGTTTCACAGACTCTGTGAGGATCTAGCCTGTGATGCTGTTCGGGGACACAGACACGGAGGTGGCAGTTAGGGTGACACCTGCTGCAGGAGGGGGTAGACTGGAGTGGTGGGAGCGGGAAGGTGGGCCACTGCCCTTGGAGGGATGCTGAGCGGAGCTGAAGGACAGGTGGGAGCTGGCCAGTATTCCTAGGAGAATGTTGGGTCTTAGAGAAAGGGACAGCTCTGGGATCAAGCCTCGCACCTCTTTATTTTGTTTTGGATAAGGAAGATATTTGGGAGGAGAATTTGGGGAGAGGAAAGGAGAATGCTTTCCTTCATCGCGCAGGTAAATCAGAGGGACAGATGGGTAAAATGGAAAGCTTCCTGGTGAAACATCAGGTGCCTCCAGCCATTCTCTATCCAGTTTGGGGACAGTCAATGGTCATCTTGTATCTATCAGTAAGGACATTTACTCTTCAGTATATTTTTTCACGTAGCCTCAGAGTTCAAGGTGTATTTCTGATTTTTTTTTTTTCTGATGGTTTGGTCTGTGTACTCAGTGAACACAGAAAACTACTTTTAGGAGTTTTGGTAGTTTAGTGAGTGTTGGTATTCCATAACCTTGTCCATCACATCATCACATGCCCTGCAGTGAGTCTCTCAACCCCCCTCTTGAGCAAGATGCTCTAGAATCTTCCAAAGAAAGTAAGGCATGTGATCCAGTGCAGTGGGAAGAACACAGAGTCCTACCCCAGGTATCTTCATTTTCATCCAGACTCACTCCCGGGTGAGCCCAGGGAGGTGACTTAGACTGCGTGTCTCTCATGTTCCTCACTTGTACGAGGGGGTGCTCATCCCTGTCTGGCTGCCTTACGCTGGTGTGAGGATAAGTGGGCCCGGGATGTGCAGTGCTTTCCGAGCGTACTGGGCTGGGTGGGTGCAGGCAGCTCTTCAGGGTGACGCTGTGCTCTGGCACCAGTGTCAGCATGGGGTAGACAGGAATCTGCCCCAGCTTTTGAAAGCACATCTCGACAGGTCGTGTCTGTGAAGGTCAGAGCTGCTTCCACGTGTCTGACTGACGGAGTTGCATTTCCTAGGATAGTCTCATTTGGCTAGGTCCACAGGCTCCTACAGGAGCCCCCCTTTTTTACTGTGTCCACCCCCTATAGCTCCTTCAGGTCTAGTAGTGGGGCTGGGTTTGGAGATCCTGGGGCCTCTGTGCCCAAGCCTCACACTCGCCTCTGCTCCAAAGAGCTGTGGCCGCAGTGGGCTGGCTGGGACTCTTCACGGTGCCTTGCCTGGGACACTGAGACCTCGCTCCCCTGCAGCTGCCTTCTCTGGGGCCCCTGCGCCCGCCCCTCTGGAGTCACTGGCCTGCGCTGCAGCTGGAAGCCCTGCCCCGAGCTGGGTCCTTGCAGTAGGTACTCCCTTGCTTTCCTTTTTCTGCCAGAATTGGGTGCATATCAGCGCTGGGTGCAGCCGACTGGGAGAGAGTCAGGAAGCAGCAGCTGCCAGTCTGGTCATGATTTCTGTCTCCTGCTCTGCCCCATAGACTTCCAGTCAGTGAACGATCATGGTAGTGAGCGTTCTGGGGGTTGCCCACAGAATGTACACGGTTGTGGAACCCCAGGAAGTCGTGGGGGAGGGAGTTCCTAAAGCAGACCCAGGAAGAAAGAGACACACTCCTGGAGGGTTTCACCTGCTAAGGAAGCCGTGTCCTCATTAGGAGCAATTTTCTTAATGAGCCACAAAGAGCTGCAAGGAGGAAGGAGGAAAGGCATAATTCATAACCCCCCAGATGAGCACCTCGATCTGGGGGAGTCAGGGGAAGAGGTGGGTGCTGTTGGGGTGTCTTTAGATGTGTCCCTGTGAGATGACTGCAGGTCTGGGAACTAACTTTCCGGCTGAAGGATTCGTGCTTTTCCCCTTTCGGCAAGTGTCAGCCCCTTGAGCACCGAGCTCCCTCCTGACCCCACTCCCCTCTTCCCTGGAGCAGGGAGGAAATCGGTGTTTGCAATTCCAGCAAGGTCACAGATCACCTGACTGAATCCTGTCCCAGTGAGGACGCCAGTGCTGCTGTCTGAACTCCGGAGCAGTGAGCGCCGGGCAGCAGCCCCATCTCGCTTTCTGGGAGCAGACGAGTCCTCTGGCCTCAGGCCACGGCCGGGGGGACGATGACACGGGAAGGTACTGTGGCCACGGCTTTCCTCGTGACAGTTTTCTCTTCTCCAGGAAGCTCCAGAGTCGGCTGCTGCAATGCAGGCAAACCTGACAGACACTCCAAGAAATGTGGGAGCAGAGTTAACGAGACGGTGTAAATGTGGCATTTATGGAGCATGGGTTGTCTCTTTGTTTCCTGGGCTGGGAGGAAGTGAGCCAGCCGGCTGGAGAACTCAGTTGGAGGGATCTTTTTGGGGAGCGCGTCTCACCTCCCGGGGTGCCTGGGCTGCAACCTCTGGGTGTTGGTAAGCAGCGCTCGTAGATGCCTCCTGCTTCTTCGCACAGGGGTGCGGGGGCCTGGAATGGGGACACCGGAAGCCCCCGTCCTGGGGGATCAGTATGAGGTAGTGGGAATTTTGTTTTTCTCTTTCGGAAAGTGTGCTTTGTCTTTGCAAGTGATCGTGCACAGAGTGACAGGATCGCTGTTTGGTGCGTTTACCTTGCTAAATATTTGACTTTGTCAGGTTCAATTCTCCAAGAATTCTCATGGCAATGAGGCTGTGCTCTGAGCCAAGCTTTCTTTTCAAGGAAATCCAAGGTGCTATTTATGTTGGCATGCAGCCTGTCCTGGGATGAAATACGGCATTTTTATTATTTCAGAGCAAAGGGAGGTTTTGAAGAGTACAAGAGTACAGAACTAGGTTTCAGTTTCAGGACTGAGTCAAGGAAGGTTTCCTTGAATTTGGATTCGAGGTTAGAAATAAGATTGAAATGGCATCATAAAAGGAATAAATGTGAAGAGGGAGAGGGCGTGAGTATACAAGGGCTGTCCGGAAAGAATCCAGCCATGTGATAGGAAAACTAGAGGCACTTATGGCTGGATCCTTTCTGGCCAGGCCTCGTACACTGCAGGAGTTGGGCTGAACCGGGAAAATCCATGTTCGCAGGCATGGAGTCTGCTGGAAGCGTTTCTAATGTGGCCTGGTAGTCACACTGCTGTCTGGCCGGGACTGCCTCTTGGGTGGGTTTTGGAGGGGCAGCCTCAGTCCCCACCTCTTCACTGCCCGCTGGCTTGGGGGAGCAGTGTGGAGTGATGGAATCACACAAAGTCTCCTGCCCCTAACTAACTGGGTCACTGCATGGGCCACATAACCTCTTCGTGCCTTTGTTTCCTCATTTGTAACTTGGAGGTGATACCCTGGACCACGTGTCTGCCACATGTTAAGAAACAGGGAGGGTGGAGAGTGGGGAGAGACAGAAATGTGTCTTGCAGAGATTCTGACCTTCACAAGCTTACAGATGAGTCAGGGAGGAGAGCTAGAGAGAGAGAGAGAGAGTTACATATGAGCTAATGAGCTAATGAGAGAGGCTGAGACCTCACTGGGCACCTGGGATAGGCCATAAACAAATGAAAAGTTACATAACAACCCCAGGTGTTACAGGGTTCTGAATGCTGGGGATACAACTTAACAGAATGAGTCATGGATTGTTTTATGTCAAAATTTTAAACGTTCCAGAAGGTTACAAAAGTCCATTTTAAAGGGGAATTCTGTCCAACAAAAGTATTTTTCATATTTGGTTGTATTGCAAACTAAGTAGCATGTGTGGGTGTGGCAATTATTCCTCAGTCCCACACACCTAACCACATCAAACATCTACCCACTCAAAGAAAACCCCCTTGGCTGAATTCCAAGATGCCCGCCACAAGGATCACTCGCCCCCGTGGAGGGGCCTGGGGTGGGGGGGACTGGCAGTGGCGTCATGTGGGCATGACAGTTCCCTGTCTGCCTTCCTGTGTTAGGAGCCCTTTAGCGTAGAAGTGTGGTGAGCCCACTTCTTCATGGAGTTGGGTGTCAGCTCCATTTCCTGTCTGTAGCCTTGGAATGATTCATTTTAGTACAATTCACGTCTCGGAGGACTATTAGAGGTCTCTATCGAGTTCTTTTTAATAAAACTTGACCTAATGTGTGCTGCGTAATTATCTGAAGCCCTCTGACCTGGTATAGGAAGGGCTGAATCCTAACTCTGACCAAACGTGATGGGGGTGATTGAACTCTCTGAGGTGCTGGTGCAGGTTTGTGCAAGCAAAGGTTTCCCTGCACCCAGGTAGCCCCTCTTGCTTAGGAGGAGCCTTGTTGCTTGGTGTCCAGCCCTGGGGAAGCAGGCTGCACCTTTGGCCCAGAGGCCTCATACGAGAGCAGTTCTCTTTCTCCATGCCCAGAAGGCAGTTCATGTACACTTGTGGGAGAAGCAGAGCAGTGTGAGTTGGGAACATTTCTCCTTGTAAGAGAGCCAGGAATCCATCAGAGCATCAGGCTGGGTTATAGGGGTGCACAGATTTTGTACACCAGGCTTGGAGGTGGCTGGACTTGACGTAAATTCTGTTCGAACACGTGCACGTTACGTGACTTTGAGCTGGACTGTAAACTCTCTCAGCCTCAGTCTCCCTATCTGAAAAATGGGGACAATAATAACCCTCTGGGGGTGAAGGTACAGAATGCCCGTGATGATTCAAGTATGTCCAGTGCTCCCAACTCTGCCTATTTCTCAGCAATGTTATGGGGTGGGAAGCAGAGGGGAGCAGAAGGGAGAGGAGAGGCCATGATGAAGGAGACACAGGCCGAGGGGCCACGCTTAGGGCATGCATCCCCACCCTTTTCCTCCCTAGGCTTCCTCTTGGAGCAGCCAGGCTCCACCCCTGCCTGCAGACCCTGGCCATGCTGCATTGGGGTGGGCAGCAGTGTCCTCTGCCTCGGAAAGTTGTCTTCCTCTTTTTCAAAAATTATATTTATTTTCTAGATTGAGATATAATTGACAAAGATCCCATTGTATTAGTGTCCAGTGTACAGCATAATGATCTTACATATGGTCATGTTGAAAATTCATTACCTCGGTGAGTTTAGTTAGGATGCATCACCTCACATAGTTACAGATGGTTTTTCTTGTGATGAGAGCTTTTACGATGACTGTCTTAGCAACTTCCAAACACACAACACAGTTAGCTATTGTCACCAGGCTGTACTTACCTATGTTGTAACTGGAAATTTGTACCCATTTTACCCAGCCCTCCACCCCGGGTAACCACCCCCATGTTCTCTGTAGCTATGAATTCGGTTTGTTTTTTGTTTCCACATTTAATGAGATCGTACTGTGTCTTGGTTCCTCTTTCTGACTTATGTCGTTTAGCACAATGCCCTCCGGGGCCGTCCAAGTTGTCCCAAATGGCAAGCTTTCCTTCTCTTTTATGCTGACCGCTATTCCCTTGGGTGTGCCTGTACCACATTTTCCTTATGCATTTATCTGTCAGTGGACATTTAGCTTGTTTCAGAACCTTCTCTTTCTGCTGAGGGTGACCTTCCCTCACCCCAAGTTAGATCCTCCTTACCCCTACTGCAGCTGTGGGCCACCCCCAAAGTCAAGTACTTACTGCCTCACAGGTAAGAGGCACTAAGTGTTGGTGTCTTCTGCAGGGAGTGCCTCTGCCTGCCCTCTGGGCTCCGTCACACCTGCACGGGGGAAGGCCCCTCTGGCAGCTGCGTAGGAGGGGTTTTGGAGGAGCCAGGGAGGGGCCAGGTGAGAGCTGTGGAGGCAGTGGCAGTGCTTATGCAGAGAGGGCATGTGACACTTCAGGCGGGCAAACTTTTGACTCCCCCTTGCTTGGCAGGCCTGATGATCCCCAGCTCTCTTCTCCAGTGTACTTGTTTGTTCTCCCTTTTTTTCCATCCTGGGCTGCTGGAGGCCACCCCGTGTCCTTCTCTCTCCCATTTCCCCCCTTCCCTCTTCCCTGGTATGCTTTTTTGGCCTGAGTTCATTGTCAAGCACATTGAAATTCCTAAAGCAATTCCCTTTGCACTGTTGATATGCCACAGATAATTTATTATTCTGATGTGTATGGAGTTACAATCACAAAACACACATACACACACACACACACACACACACACACACACACACACCACAAAGCCAATTTCCTGGATGATTTATTATAATAGGGGCAGAAGGCAGGTTGTTTGCCATTTGAAGAAAGAGTCCTGGGAATGGATTAAAACTTTGGGGAGAATTTATGATCAGACCTCAAGGTACCTGAATTTAGAGTCGGGACAGTGTGCTGCGTGAATAGTCACTGCTGTCTTCTGGCCACCTGGGTTGAACTTCTGGTCACCTGGGTTGAACTTCCCCTCCTTCTGCCCTGGTTGGAAATCACCTCTAAGTATCGGCTCCTCCGAGTCAGTACTTGCAATGATGTCACCTTTGTCTTCAGTAGGATTGGGTTGTCACAGATCATTTGCAGGTTCGGTGACTCCAGCTTTTTTACTAAATGGATTATAATTCTTTTACCATGATGGCGGTGAGTCGATACCCGCTGTTGCTGTTATGCAAAGAGCACTGTGCTGGTTATCGGGGCCCTGGGTCTGGACCCAGCTCCTTCACTCCTGTGCTGCACCGAGCAGTCAGCTTCTGTGCCTCAGCTTCCTCATCTGCCAAGTGAGAGAGTTGGACCAAATGCTTCCTTTGGTGTCAACTGTGGCTAACATTCCATGAAGACACAGCTGGGGTTGGAGTCTGGGCACACGTACCGGCTTTGACTCTCCCTCTGTGGAGAGCTGTGAGCTCAGGGTTGCCCCTAGGAGAAAGGCAGGGATGGGTGTTACTTTCTTTGGTGCTGTGTCCTCTCTATATGTATTCTAACTTGGTTGAGACGCCTCACTTTTCTATCCTGCTTTCTTTCAGAACACTCCGACAGATTTTACAGACTTAACCAGATGAACTGTGCCTGAGAGACTGCCGGTCAGCATTCCCTGCGATGGAGAAGACAGATGGTAGGCAGGCTGCTTTGTATTCCTGGGTCCAGAGGGAGCATTTGAGTTGGAAAAGGGCTGTTACTATAAATGCTGGAAGTAGCCGGGGAGAGGCCTCCAGGAGACACTCCCCAAACAGGCGTTGTTGGGAGCCCAATCCATGTGCATATTTCAGGTATGAATGTGAGAAGATGGTGAGGAATGGGGATGAAGCCTTACGTTTATATTGGACTTGTGTGATTTTGGGAGTGTTTTCTCGTCTTTTCTAAGAACCAAGAAAGGAGCAGGATGATCTCGCTCAATACCTTCATTTTAGCGTCGACTAACTGGAAGTTCAAAAAAGAAGCACAGGGTGATGCCATTCAGACCCGTGTGACCTTCCGTCATTTAACTTCTGTGAGCCTCGGTGCTCCTCATGTATCCGTTAGCTCTGCTGTGTCAAACGTGACTCAAAAAGTATTGATTTAAAATAAAGATATTTATTATTTCTCAAAAGATTCCGTACATTTGGCTGGGCCATTATTGTGACCTCGGCCAGCTTGACTGACTTTTACTGGGCTCGTGTGTCTGGCGACTTCTGGATGACTTTGCTGGATGGTTTAGGATGGCCACACTCAGATGCCTGGTGCTTGACTCGGTCTCTCCTGGGGCATTGGTGAGGATGTGGCCATGTGTCCCTCCTTGTCCCCAGGCTACCTGGGAGGTTCTTCACATGGTGGCAGAAGGGTTCCAAACACAAGTGATTTTCAAGTCTGTATATGTCACATTTGTCATTGACCCACTGGCCAAAGCAAGTCACAAAGCTAAGCCCAGGATTAGTGTGGGAAGGGAATACCCAAGCGTGGGGTATAATTGTAGCTATTTTTGCAAACAGTCTGCCACACCTCATTCATAAGCAGGTGTTAATTCCTACTTAACAGGATTGGTAAAGGGCAAAATTAAATAATGCATGTAAAGTGGTAGAGTAATAACTACCTAGCTTAACGAATCTTTCAATGAATGTTCCCCCCTCCCCTCCCCAGAAAATTTGCTGAAGGTCACAGAATAGACCCCAGTCTCTTGACTTCTGATGAAATGCTTTTTCCAGGTCACCAAATCCCAAGAAACAGGATAGCCTATAATCCCCCTTGAATCACATGCCCCCCTGGAGCAGGACTTGGGGACCAGACAGCAGCTCCAGCCCTGCTCCTTCCTTCTTTCCAAATGCTGCCACCATCTATTTGGAGAGTCTGCCTTCCTCCCCAAGAGCTGCCTTTTCAGTGCATCCCTGCAAGTGGTCCCCAGCTAATTCCCTGAGTGCCCCAGGGGCCTGTCATTCCTGCCTGCCTCATTGGTCCCGGCTCAGCACCCTGGCACTGCTGCTCTCCTTGTGATTAACCACAACTAGCTCAAGAGAGGCACCCCTGCCTCAGGGCATGCACATCTCACAAAATAAAGGCAGAAGAGGGAAAAGCTTCCATTGCTATCTTGACCTTTTGAAGAGGCTTATTTAATTCTCCTTTTCAGCTGAAATTTTGGCCACTTTCTTTCTAGGTTCTATTTCTCCTATTTCCTTCGGAAACTGAGTATAGGCTTTTGGATGTTTTGTGTTTTTTTTTCTCTCTCACTCTAAATGCCTCTGATTGGTTCGCTCATCGGCCACATCTCACTTTGTCTCTCAAGATAATGACGGTGGCACCCCTCCCTTCTTCCCTTGTCTCCTTCTAACCCCCTTCTTTCATGTCTGTATGTAACTCACAGGCTCATGACTGTTTAAAAGCCCTTTCTGAGGGTCTAGTGATCTGGTGCCCTTTCAGACCAGGACTGTAGGAAATTCTAGGCAGCTCTGAGTCTCCTGTATCTTAATTTCTTCTCCCCTGACTCATTTTTCTAGTATCTTCAGAATCATCTTCTTGGATTGCAATTCCCTCTTGAAACTGTAGTCCTAACAGAGTCAAATATTCCCAGGAGAGAGCATATTCTTAGCGAATCCTTCCTGCTCCCCTTGGTACCAGCCCACCCTTACCTCTGGCCCCTTGTGAAGTAAGTACCCGTGCGATTTCTCTATCGAATTCCTGCTAATGATCACAATAACTCAGTAAGTTAGTTATTAGTATCACCATGTTACAAATGGGGAAATCGAGGCATAGGAAAATTAAATAATTTACCCAGAATCACAGAGGTTGGAGATTATAGAGCCAGGGTTCAAATCCAGCCAGTTTGGCTCCGTGTTGGTTTATTTGATCTAAAATTCATTTTGAGCAGAATCAGTCCTAATTAATCCTTGCCCGGGCCTCATGCCCAGAATTCTGAGCTCCTGCATACCTGTCACCAGGTGGAATTGAGAGGAGCAGAGCTTAATGTGAGTGTAGGTCTCCCAGCACATCAGATCAAGCGCCTGCCTTCAAGGTCCAGCATTCCCCTTGCACTGAGAGAAAGAGAAGGAGCGCGGAGTGGTGGGCGGCAGGCAGGGCAACACAGTGCATCGCTGGTGGTGTGCATCCGTGTGTGTATACATCTGTGTGTGTCTGCCTGGATGTGTTTGTCTTAGTGATAGCCCATAGTGCTAGCTCAGGAAAGCATCTTTTAAACCCATCGTCTTGGATAGCTTTGCAGTCTCACAGACTCCATTGGTTCCCCTCAGACTGCCTGTGGGAGCTTTGCCTTTGGATATCCTGTTTCTTATTTGATGCTATTATTGTACTTGTGCTCTGGATGGGCTCCCACAGGGCACTGTGTAAATCAGTGCATTTCCACAGAATAGAGACAAAAAGAAGAGCAATAATGCAACTTCTCCTTTAGGAGAGTTCTCTGCCTTCTGGCTCATAATCTGCCCTTAGCTTAACCTTAGACCATTGGTTCCCAAGTGGTGGTACACGTACCCCTGGGGGTTCATGCTGGGCCATTCAGGGGTATGCAAAAAATAATCAGGAATGATGAAAAAACAAGTAAAGTAAAAAAATCCAAAGCATTACTTATGGAACAATAAGTGATTGTTCAGTTTGAATCACCATTAATGGAGACACTTCAAAATTAAATCACAAAAATAAACGATGATTGGTGAGGGCATGGCTATGAACCCTTCCCCCAAACCGCTCTTCTACCAATCATTACGCAGTTTCAGACCAATCCATTTGTGACATTTCTAGAACTTCCCCAAATATATAAATACATCCATAGCCAGACTGTTGGATTAGTTTAGTTATTGACTGAATAAAAGTAAGTGCATTGTCTTTAATTATGATTCTTTTCAAGTAGTTTTTAATTTAAAGTTTAACATAGTTTCAGTTATTATTGTCAGTGATTTTTAAGGGTGTCAGTTATGGATTGGAGGTTGAAAACAGGAATGGTTAAAAAAAACAACACTTGAAGTGGATTATAATTTGTTGCCAAGTACTTTTCAACATGTGTCCACAGCTAGAATACACCCACACTGGGTGACAGTAAAAAGGTACATGCCTCAGATACGACACAGAAGGAAAGGAAGTACTCTGAAGAGTATATTAAATAGGGGTTTTCATTTGTAGGGGATGATGACTGTCCTAAGCCTTTGTGTGTTGTGTGGGGGGAAATATTATCCAACAGCTGCATGAAACCCTCTCTGTTCATGTAACCTTTAGAAACTAAACATCCTATATATAGAAACAAAGAAATATATTATTTTTGGTTCTTCGAAAAACATCCAATTGTTACCTCATACATGTAGCCGAAGTTTCATACCATATTGCTTACCACAGAGCTAAATGTAAAAACCACACCGTAGCTGAAGATTTAATTTCTCCTTGTATTAAGGATACCATTTTCTGTGTTTGAGGAAGAACATGTCTGCAAAATCAATACTATCTCTTTTTCAAACAATACAATGTCTCGACAAATTCAGTAAATGTCTGATGACATTGAAGCTGTAGAAACAGTAAATTCTTTTCCATCCAGGTCGATGAATTGTAGATGTTGCTGATTTATCTGTTTTGCTCATCATTGCAAGGTACTTGGTAGGAAATGAAATTGAGGAAAACTGTTGCTTTGTTACCCATTGACAGAGCTACCACAGGCAAAGATTTTTTAATGTAATCAATGTTATTTCATTGAAAAGGACATTAGTTGTTGAGGTATATGCACTGACGGAGGCAAGTCTGTGTCAGGCTGTTTTATAGGCCTACGTGGCCAAATTAAAGTAGCTCCCACGTACCATAGAGTCACTGCTGTACTCATAGAGAAAGTTTGGCATCCAGGCCTCTTCCTAGTGAACTGAATGATGTTCTTGATGAGGCTGTAAAAGTTGTAAATTTTATTAAGTCATAACTATGAAACTCCAGATTTCTTAAAGCGCTGTGTGAAGAAATAAGCAGCATTCACAGCACATTCCTTTTTGCACACAGAGGTAAGGGGGCTGTCTCGTGGCAAAGTACTTTCATGGATGTTTGAACTTAGACATGAAGTCCAGGGATTTTTTTGAAGACTATCATTTCCCTCTTGCTCCAAAGTTTTAGGACCATTTTGGCTTCAAAGTCTTGCATATTTATCAGATATTTTTCTAGAAATAAACAAACCCAACTTGGGACTTCAAAAAAGCTCAATTACTATATTCAAAGCAACCGATAAAATTAAGTTAGTGATTAAACAACTAGACTTTTGGAAAGCGTGTAATGAAAGAGGTCAGCCTGAACTTTTTGAAACTCTGCATGACTTCTTATCTGAGAATGACTTGCATCTATCCCAAAATGTAAAAGAGAATGTTGTAAGCCACTTGGAAGGTCTTCAACTGTCCTTTTATAAGTACTTCCCTCAATGTGGAAAAGAAAACAACTGGATTGCAGATCCCTTCAATGAAGAATTCTTCAAAGAAGCTAAACTATCAATCAATGAAAAAGAGCAGTTAACTGAACTTTCAACTGCTTTTTCTTTTAATTCTGAGTTTACAAGAAAGCACCTCTTTACCTTCTGAGTACATGTCAGTGAGAAATACAAACAGCGCAGTGAGAAGGCACTCAAATACCTCGTGCCATTTACTAATACTGAACTTGTGGAGAGAGCTTTTTCTTCTTACACCTTCATAAGAAATAAGTCCTGCAGCAAGCTTAATGCAAGTCCGGATTTAAGACTGTGTCTTGCATTTTTTGAGCCTGATTTCAAGAAACTAAGTGCATCAAAGCAAGCTCAAGGATCTCACTAACAATGTTTCAATGGGCTAGTGATCTGCATAACAATTATTACAGACTTTTCAGATAACAGAAATAAATATTATTAATAATACATTAAAAGTTTGCTAAATACTTGATCATTATCAATATTTAACTGTTATGAATATTATAAAATTAAATCTGTGGTTTGTACTTTTAGTGTAGTAATTTTTCTTTTCCTAACTTATTACCTCATTTCCAGTATTTTATATTAAGATAGGCACTGAACCAAAGTGTCAATATTTAAAAACAGCTGTTTTAAAAACAAGGGGTACAACTTATAGAAATGAGTTTAAAAGGGGTACACACGTGGATAAAGAGTTGGGAACCCAGGTTTGGACACTGTCTCCTCTCTGATTTGTCCTGTTTTTGTAATCCAGGAGGCTGCTGAGTAGACTGGTAGGAGGTCTAAGAGTATCACTGAGAGCAGCTTGGAAAACTAACAGAGCAATCGCTCTCATTTACTGCAACTACCATGTGCCTCTTTGCAGGAAAGCAGATTGGTAAAAAAAAAAAAAAAAAAAAAGTGTGGGTGAATGGAAACTTATTTGGAGTTCTTTAGGTGCTGGAGACATGTTTACTTTATCTGCCTAGAGTCCAGGAATCTGCCACAGAAGCTCTGGAACCCAACAAGGACCATCCCAGGAGTAGTTGTAATTACCCACAAGCCCTGTGGCTTTACTTAGCACTGGGGCTAGTAGGCTCCATTATGTCAGTGTTCATGAGTTCAGTCTTCATGTGTCCATTGGATTTATTTAGTTCTTTGGAGGTAACAGTACCTCCCTAAGCACAGAATGTCACCTGACTAACTCGAGGCATCAGCCAGAAGGAAGAGCTCAGCCCTACTATATCATCACCCTTAGGGGAAAAGCAGCCCACAGTGTGCCCCAGGTACCACCATCATTTGCACCTTTTCTTTAACCTGCCCCTTCCCCTCCAATGTCTTTAGCTTCTTTCACTTTAGCGCTGTCAGCAGTCTCCCAACTGGTCTTCAGGCCTCTGGTTTGTCCTTTTTCTAATCCTCTGCAAGAATGCTCTGTGTGAAATTACATTTTACTAAGTCATTCCCTTGTGTAAAACTCTTCAATGACTCGCATTACCTAGAGACTAAAGTCAAAGGCGGTCAGTCTGCATACAAGTTGCTCCGTGATTAGGCTTTTGTTGACCTTTCCAATTTTGTCTTTTTCTACTCCCCACCCTTCTCTAGCACACTTTAACTGCCAGTCCTACCAATTGTATTTACAAAACTGAATTACTGTGGAACTTCACACCTCCATGCCTTTGCACCTTCTCTGATATATGAGCTAGAATCTGTCCTGGCTATCTATTGCTTCATAACAAACCAACCCCCAAACTTAGTGTCTTAAATCAATCATGTATTATTACCATAGGCTCAGCTGAGTGGTTCTCACTTGGGATCCCTCCTGTTGTTGAAGTAAGATGATGATGGCTGAGGCCAGAGTCATCTGACGGCTTTTTTACTCATCCTGGCACCTAGGCTGAGGTGCTGAATCAGCTCAGGCTGGCTAGCCATCCCTCTCCTGTCGCCACATGACCTCTCCCTGGGGGGCTTCCTCACAGCATGGCCATGACGGGGAAGTTGAGCTCCTTGTATGGCATCTGGCTTCCCACTGAACGTGCATTCTAAGACCCCAGGTAGAACTTACAGGTTCTTATCACCGAGCTTTGGAATTCTGTCAGCACCATTTCTGCCATTTTCTTTCGGTTAAAGCAGTCACAGTCCAGCCCAGATTTGAAGAAGTGGAGAAACAGACCCCCACCTCTCAATGTGGGGGTATTCCACTGCCTGTCTAGAGAGGGTAGAAATTGATGGTGGCCGTCTTGGGAATAAACAGCTAGAATGTCATTTACTCTCTTGTCTGTCAAATCGCTATTCATTTAATGCCCAGTCATACGTCACTTTTGTGAAGTCATCCCTCTTCTCCTGAGGCAGAATTAACCTCTTCGTCCAAGAACAGTATTCTGGAGAAACTGGAACAGTAAGTCAGGAAGAAAGACTGTTCCTTGAGCATGTATCAGTTACCATCCTTGTCACACTGCGTGGGACTCATTGGTGTTTCTCTTACTCGACCATACACGTTTTGAGGGCCGGTCTGTATATTCATATACCTAATTCATCTCTGTGTCTCTAAGATTTAGCTCAGCAACCAACACATAGGTGCTCCATAAATAGTGGTTGAGGTAATTGATTTGAAATATAGCTATTGTAATTTTGTCCCCAGAGCCTATTAGCCTTAGAACCAAGTAATCAGTCACAAAAAAAATTTTGGAGCCCCTCCTGTGTACCCAGTATGTTGGCTTCCATTATGGGGCTTTAGTTCTTCATATGTTTGACTTCCACAAAGATATTGATACTAAGTATAATACTGAGCATGTATTGAATGATTATCACATGCTAGGTGTTGTTCTAAGCACTTTATATGTATTAACCAGTCCTTTACCTGTTATTATTCCCATCTTATAGATGATAAACACAGGGAGGAATAATTTCTGCAAGGTCACAGAGCCGAGATACAGACCAGACCCCAGGGTCTGTATTTTTGGCCTCTGTGCTCTCTCCACTGATGTTCTGTCCTGAGTTCAGCCTTTTCAGAGCATAATTAGTAGAATGTCACATGAGGAACATCAAGGGAACAAAAACTATTCGATCTGAAGAAGAAACTACTTTGAGACAAGTCCCTATAGATTCAAATACTCGAAGGACTGACTTGTCTCACTGTCTTCAACTGCAGTGAAGATCAGTGATGCCTCAGTGTGATGGAGAACTTTCTGATGTGCCCTAATCATTTTGGCTGCCCCCAAAAGTCATGGGCCCCACATCTCTTAGAGGAGGTATGCCAGTGTCCCTTTTGACATTAATTGTCCCTTTTCCTTCAACACCCTTTTTTCCAGTCTATGAAAAATGTGATACTTCCTTACTTGGCATCAGTTTTTGCAAGTGAAATTCATGTCTCTTAAGCACTAAGCAGTCTTCAGGTGGAGAAGAGGGTGGGCTGTGCGTGATCGTGTGTACCAGTTCTCTCTGATGTTAGCACCTAGAGTCTCGGGCATTTGAGGAAGCTTACATAGTGTAGAAAGCATAACTCCTTGATGTCTCTGGCTTTACCAAGATTTATTAGTACCTACTTGAATCGTGCAAGGTTCTTTTTATATTGAGACAATTATGGACCTCGTCCTTTGAAAACTTTCATATTCATAATTGCCAATGAGTGACCTGATTTAGCAAATTGCTGGCCACTTCAGGTCCGCAATTACATGTATCAAACCCAGTAAAACAGTGTGAGGCTATTTTATTTTGCTGGTCTACAGGCACATTCCGCAGTGGTAACTGAAATGACCTACTGCAAATTGGTTTCCTTGCAGACAGTGGCTAAGTACACATTGATTTAATAACATGGTTTCTTAGCACAGCCAAAAGACTGTGAGCATCTCCGCATAATTTAGAGGCTGGAACATTTAGAAGCCTCACATGAGAGCCTTAAGTCAAAATCACAGATATTAGGCCTCACTTCCCTGTGATTCTTATTAACATTGTGCTTCTCTTTTTCATGTCACATCTCCCAGCCAAAGACCAGTCCTCTCAGGGGGATGAAGAGAAACACCCTCCAAAGAGCCACCCCTACTCCGTGGAGACCCCATATGGCTTTCATTTAGACCTGGACTTCCTCAAGTATGTGGATGACATTGAGAAGGGAAACACCATCAAAAGGATCCCTATCCACAGAAGGGCCAAGCAGGCCAAGTTTAGCACTCTGCCCCGAAACTTCAGCCTTCCTGACAGCGGGGCTCGCCCCCATGCTGCTCTTTTCAACCAAAACTGGTCCCCAGTGGTGCCGAGGAAGGTGTCACTCGGGACAGAGGGACGAGGTCAGTCACTGCCTCTGGGTGATCACCCCCAAGCCTCCGCCAGTGGGAGTGGGGTGAGCTATCACCGGAAGGCCCTGCTGGCGGAGACCGCCAGGCACTTGGAGAATGCTGCTCCCCCTGAGGCCGAGGCCGGGGTCGCCACTGCCACCGGGAGCGGGCGGCCCCAGCTATTGCGAGCATCCAGCATGCCAGCCACACTGCTGCAAGCCAGGGCCTTGGAGGACCCCAGCCTAACCTCAGGTCCCCCCACACCTACCACCCTCCCTCCACTCCAGGGCGAAGTCACTGTCTGCGATGGCACCTTTGGCCCCGCAGAAGGATTTTCAGGTGTTCTCAACTCCAGCCCACGAGCAGCAACCCAAACAAAAATCCGAGAGTTTGGAGACCTGGTGCCAGGGATTCCGGAGCTGGTCCGGGAGGGGCTTGAGCCTCTAAAGAGTGAAGAGGAAGCTCCGCATCACTTCTCTCTCCCAAGTCCTCCTTTCTCATCTCAGACTGCACTTGTAGTTCTAGAGGATGCAGAAGACGAACATGAAACCAGAGAAGCAGAGGTGGTGATCACTCCTGGCTCCCCAACACCAAGCCCCCCACCTCTGCCATCACCCATCCCCGAGAATGAGCTCTCCTTAGAAGAAATCGAGCTCAGCATCAGCGAGATCCCACCCCCGCCCCCCGTGGAGGTGGACGTGAGAAGCATTGGCACCCGCGTCACCGAGGAAAGCCTGGGCCTCACCGCGGTGGATCGTGGCAGCATCTCCAGCCTCAAGCAGCAGCTCTCAGACCTCGAGGGGGAGTTGTCTGGAAGAGCTGAGGAACTGGCCCAGATCAGAGCTGCCCTCCGGCAGCAAGAGGAGGAAATCAAGGCTAGGGAGCAGAGGATTCAAGAGCTAGAATGCACTGTAGCTCAACTGGCAGGAAAGCTTAGCCACAAGGACACCAAAGATGCCCAGGGCCAGACTGAGGCCATGGTCCCTACTGACCCTCTCCAGAGACTCTTCCCCAGGGAGCTGTGTGACAAGAGCATTGGGGTCAACCTCATGAGCAGCACAGGATCTGAAACTTGGGAGGCCAGAGGAGAGAAGAATGGCCTCCTATGTGGGCAGGATAGGCCCGAACAGGTGGATCGGAGCCCAGCAGAATTTATGCCACCCTCCCAGCTGTCACTGCCACAGGGACCCGAAGTGGTCCTGTCTTCCTCATTACATAGCTGCCTCCCTACTGAGCTCAGAATCGAAGAAGCGGGCTCTGAGGCAGAGGGAGACCCTCAGGTGGGAGCAGAGGGTCTGGTCAGGGGAGCAGGAGGCTCTTCGTGGAGCAGTGACACAAAGGCTCCCCCAGCAGGGAAGGAGAAGGCCAGTTCAGAACTCCCTGGGAAGGAGTGCCCAGGAAGGCCACCCAGCTCACCCACAGATGCCACCATTGGGCAGTATGTTAAGAAGATCCAGGAACTCCTGCAGGAGCAGTGGAACTGCCTGGAGCATGGGTACCCAGAGCTGGCCAGTGCCATCAAGCAGCCCGCCTCGAAGCTCAGCAGCATCCAGCGCCAGCTCCTGAGCTCCCTCAACCTGCTGCTGTCTGCCTACTCAGCCCAGACTCCACCCCAGAAGGAGTCCCCGGCCCCCTCCTCTTCCTCGCCGCCAGTGGGTAAATACTGGGGCCTGGGAAAGGGAACCCTTTCTCCTTTATGTGACGAGTCAAAGGGAAAAGGGGTTTAATTGTATGCGTATGTTTTTAAAAGATTTAAGTACCTCCAGGAACTTAGTGTAATACAAACTGATCTAGGGAACAGTGGAGGCTCTGTGCCCCTACTCGTGTCCTTGCTCCAAGGTTAGGATTGACTGCAGGGCCACCATGCACAGCTGTACAGATACAGCACAGGGCACAGAGATGCCAGCCAGGGAGGGTACATTGGAGCTTAAATCCAGCCCAGTGTCCACTTGTCAAGCCTGCAGCACTGTGTCCACCTGGAGGGATGCCTACTTACCATTTGCACTGCACAAAGGCAGTCTGTGGTGACAGTGGTGCTGGCTGCGCGTGCTCTAAACCTGGGCCTCCCTGCATGGCTTCCTGGGCTCTTGCATTCCTGAGATCTTCTCTGGTCCTTGCATATGAGAGCTTTTCTCTAGCCCAGTTTTGGAGGAGCAATATATAGAGATCTGAAATATTTTGTTGAATATTTTCAGAGAGAGAGAGAGAGAGGGATCGAGTGACTCACATGTGGAAGTCGACCCTCTGGCTTAGTGACACTTGCTCTTGTCCCAGATCACACACTGTTAAGTGGGACCATATTGTGCTTTGCTCAGTGAGCAGTGTGAGAGTCTGCTTCCTGCCTCACATTGCAAATTAGCTGCTTCCTTAGGATTTCAGTGCTAGTTCTAGTCTTGCCCATTGGGAAATGCCTCGTGTGCCTTTGAGCCCAGCCAAAGAAGACTTGTGCTCTTGCTCACGCATCTTCTGTGCGTAGCCCGCATCACAAGGTGTCAACTGGCAGAGCTGGGGGCAGAAGTGGGACCAGGAGTCACCAAGTTCTGCGCTTAGAACTAACTCACTCCTGCTCTGCCGTTCTCTGAGCAAGTCTGAGCCTCAGATTTCCCATCTGCAGGATAGGGATGACAATGGCACCCACACCACATGGCTCTTCTGAAAGAGTGCTTTCACTATCGCCCACACATAGAGGGACTTTGTGACCGGGCACGGTTCAGCTCGCACTGACCAGAAGGCTGGGCCTCCGCAAAGACCCTCAAAATATTTGATTTACATTATTTAGTTGATTCCCTGTTCCTTACTGCCTCTTCCCACACCTTCGACCTGTTATCTCCTCGAAGCAAGAGTCTTGGTTTTGCTGCATTGCGGGGCACCGCCAAGCTCATTCTAACCTGTGATGTTGTGTCTGCCTAGAGATCTCCCCGTCGACCAGCCTTAAATCCATAATGAAAAAGAAAGACTATGGCTTCCGTGCAGGAGGTAATGGGACCAAAAAGAACCTTCAGTTTGTTGGGGTTAACGGTGGGTAAGCATCGCTCGTGAAGCCCAGACTGCCCTCCACACTGCCTATTCTGCTGTTGTCCTTAGCATACTCTTTTCCTCAGGGAAAGCATCTGGTTTTCATTCTTCTTCAAGGGAATTAATCTCCATGGCCCTTTAAAACTCCATCTCGGGTTTGCATATGTTTGGCTTCTTGCCACCTCTGGTGGTCTGTTGGATCCTGTGCTTTTAATATATCTTAGCTTTGGTGTCCCTGGCGGTCAGGATTCCAGGTGGCTTCTGGGAGCTTGAGGGCTGAGGGGGAGGCACATGGGCCCTGTAAGGAAGACATTTAATCTGAACCACAACACTGAAACTAGAACAAACTCTTAATTCGGTGAACTTCAGATTTCATTCATTTAATTTTCTTTTCTTCCTTTTACTAATTTACTGCAAACCAAACCAATGGTTTTTAAGATGAAAAAAATCAATGTTGGTTGACTCAGGACATGATCCAAACCTTATATATTCTAGAGAGTAAATAATTGGATTTAGAATGTTTCCTAAATTGGTCATTCAACAAACATTTATTAAATGCCAAGTATGTGTTGGGGGGTAGGGACAAAAATGTCGAACAAATCAGGGTTTCTGCCTTTAGCTCATAGTTTGGGCATGGACAGAGATAGGACAAGAAGTAAAGGGAAAATGCTGATATGCTGAGATGAATTCTAACAGAGAAGGAAGCATAGGATGCTGTGGAAGCCCAAAGGAGGGATGCCTGGCCCCGTTGGTGGTGGGCCATGAGGCTGTCCAAAAGAGGGTGGAACCCCTCCTAATTTGGGTAGGACCAGAAGGAAGCCATTAGGTTCAAACAACAGTGACATCACTGTTGCACATTCTGTGAGGGAAACGTCAGAAATGATGAAGGATTGTCACAGGACAGTTGCTGGTCCTGCTCCTACTAATGTGAGACACTATGGCTTGAGGAAAAATTATTGTGTTGGAGCATTCAGCAGTTATGTACAGAAAAGGAAGATCAGTCTAATCTCAAAGTCTAAAGCAGGTCCTGTCACTCCCCTGTTACGTACCCCAGCAGTTCCTGCTCTGTACCATCGCACGGCCATAGCCTGCCTCATCCCCTACTCCTGGCTGCTGCCTTTCTTCCCTCAAATGTGCCGAGTCAGGCCCATCTTCAGGGCCTTTGCATCTGCTGTTCCTCCCCCCCCATGTCTCAGTACTTGTCACTCTAGTGCCGTAGTTCTCAACCTTGGCTGCACCTTGGAAATCCTGGAGGAGCCTTACAAAAATACCAATGCCTGGCTGGGGCCCCTTCCTGAAGACTCTAGTTTCATTAGTCTGGAATGCAGTACAGGTATTGCAAATTTTAAATACCTGCAGGTGATTCTAATGTGTAGTCAAGGTTAAAAACTTCTACTCTTCCCATCAATCTATCCCATGGTCCTCCATTATTTTATTTAATGTCCAGTATTTACTATCTGAATATATTGTTTACATGTTTATTTTTGGCCATTCCCTACTAGACTGTAAGCTTAATTAGTACAGGGACTTTGGTATAGCATTCATAAGAGTGCCTGGCACATAGTAGGTACTCAATAAATTTCTGTTCAATGAATGAATGAATGCATGGACTTCCAGGTGAAGTTTTTATGGAAACAATTCTAAGATAAGAACTGCTTGTGGTAAACATATTATTATGTCCCCCATTCTCTTAATCACAAAAGCAAAAGGTTGTTCCCAGCACAATAGAGGAAGAAATATCTGGGTTTAAACAAGACACAATGTGAGCATTTCAGGGAACAGGCTGGGCTTGCAAATATAGTGGACATAGGGGCCTCACATAGGGGCCATCGTTCAGAGAAAGGGCATGAGGGGATCCAGCGGAGGCTGTGGTCACGGGTCTCTGTCAGTGTTCGGTGGCCCTAGAGCCCAAAATCTTCATCCATTGGAAATCTCCCGTTGATCATCAGCAGAGGGATCGATAAATCTTCCAGAACTTTCCTCCATGGTCTCCTATCTGCCATCTCAATAGAGTTGCATATAATAGAACATAAGGTTTATTGCTGGGGAGAGAGGGCCATGGGTCAAGAGGCAGCCCATGCCTTCACTTTTGCTGTTCCAAGCAATAGTTGAAACAGGCCGCAGTTGAGAAAGGTAGATGCTGTGTTTAGGTATCCTGGCTGTTCACATAGGCCTGCTGGGAGTAGACACAGAGGTTCTTCCCTTGTCAGATATAAGCTGGGTTAAAGGGAGGTCTCTCAGTCACCCAGAGATGTGAAGATGTGTCAGGCAACTCAGAAAACTCAGGGTGGGGTGGGGGATGGTTGCCTAAATGTGGGCCCTTCTCTGAGCAGGACCTTAGGATTCCAGAAGCATGAGAACCTTGCATTGCTTGTCTGCATCATCTGAATGTCTTAGCCAATTAGAGCATGGGCTGTTGTTTTCTGGCCTCTGGCATTCGAGTCAGACCTCTTTATTGTACTTTTCTCTGATGCCCAGGTTCCGGGCAGCCCCTCACCCAGGCCTGCAGGTGTAGAGAGTGCAGGATGTGGTTAGCAAGCTGGGAAGTGTTATCTAAAGCCCACTTCGTTCCCATTTGTGTTGACATGGACATTGGGCAGGAAGCACAGAACAAGTGACCTCTGTCTTTTTCCCCAGCTATGAGACCACCTCAAGTGAGGACACCAGCGGTGAGGACAGCTCCCCAGACGAATTGTCTGACTGCGAGGCTGAGAAGAAATGTGATGGCCCAGAACGTAGGCAGGGAAAAGATGCCCAGCCCAGCTGCAAGGTGGGGCAGGGCATCTCCGAGGGGACCCCCAACACAGGCCAGGAAAGTGGGCCTAAGGAGGAACTTCCCTTTCCCAAGGCTGAGAGGTGAGTCAGATGGGTACAGATGGACACTTGATCCTCTGAGAAAGGGTAAGGGCATTCATTCACCCTTTTATTCAATCATTTGTTCATTTGTTCATCCATTCACCAATATTTATTGATTTTTCTAATCTATGCACTGTGTACTCATTGAACTAAACAGGTATAACTCCTGCCTTCATGGGATATACTGTCATAGACTGAGTTCTACATATACGAGCTAACATCAACATAGCACTGAAAATGTGTAAGACTTTACATGCCTTGTCTTATATAATCCTTCTAACAATCCTGCAAGGTAAAAATAATTACAATCCCCACTTTACAGATGTGGAAACAGAGGCTTAGAGAAGTGACACAGCTGGCAGAGCAGGGATCCTGACCAGGTCTTCTCTGATTCTTACCTATACACTTTTCTGACTCTCTGATTAGCTATGCTGATGTAACTCTGTCTTTTAAAGTGATGGAGATTATGTGGCACGATGGAAAGAGTACTTTGGAGTTGGGCACCCTTGGATTCAAATCCTGTGTCTACACAGTGTTATTTTAGACAAGGTACTTAAGCTCTGGTCACCCCAGTTTTTTCATCTGTAAAATGTAGATAATAGCAACCTGATAGATTTGATCTGAGGGCTGGATGAGAAGTATGTAAAATGCCTAGCATAGTGTCTTCCATAAATGGTACCATCAACAAATGGTAGACATAAGACTAGTAAGTATGGACTACTGTCATCCTTACCGTCATCACTAGACTGGTTGCCAAAAGAGTGATGAGCAGTGAACCATAGCTGAAGGTAAGGTAGGTCCACAGCAGTGCTGCACCACTGTAGTACTGTGGGATGTGATGAGTGGGTGGAGTGTCCCGGTGACCAGTACCATTTAAGTCCCAATTTAGGCCTCTCAATGCTTACTCCGCCCTTAGATAATACTAACACAGGAAGAGTGTGTATCGTTGCAATCATCTGTGATTTTCATTTTATTGACTCTACTAGCAGTTATGGTGTCCTTCCTGGAAGAATAACCTAAAGAAATCTGCTGGTATGGATTGGTCTCTTTGAAATTTTCAAGTCACTCGGGCAGAAAATGTTTGGTCCAAAGTCAGAAAGACAACCCTCCATTGCCCAGTGGGTCAGGAATTGCAATTGGGCCGATGGCCCCCAGCATGCTTTGGTGATTGCTCCCACCCGCTGAAAACAGCAGGATAAAAAGGGCAATGTGTTTGACACACTATTCGGAAGAGTTCCCAAGCCAAGCTGCGTCATTAGGCCACTGTATTCACCCCACATCTCTTAGGAATGCCCCTTATCCTGGGAAGTTGCTCAGCTTGGGTGTTTGAGCTGCTGAGAATGAAAGTCAAAGTAGAAAATAACTTTTTTATGTTATTATTAACATAGAGACTGATATATGAGTATATACGTATATTTTCTTTTCTTTAGATATAAACCCTCAGAAGAATTTCTTAATGCATGCCGGGCATTGAGCCAACATCTGCCAGAAACTGAGACCACCACCGACCAACTCTTGGTACTCTAATTTTTCATAGTCATGTAGATATTTCCATACCGTTTAATCTGCTAGCTCCTACTGAGTGACTTTGGTCCCTTGCCGGAGGCAGCAGTGTGAGTGTGCACACGTGAGTCCTTTGCGTCTGGGTGCTCTCTCATTTGCCCAAATTCTGCTCACTACTTAAGGTGATGGATTATGCTAAGAAAGTGGAACTGATGGGTATGCACAGAAAGCAGATCTGGTGCTCAGACGCTTTTACTAGGGGTTATCAGGCATCGCACGCTGAATGTCTTATAAAACTGTGTGGCTTAGGCTCAGAATTGTCTTGCAATTTGAGAGAACTGTGGGTAGGGTGGAAGAGAGCATGGAGAGTAGGAACCATGGGCTCCATTCCCAGGTCACACAGCTGAGCGCTTTCTATGACATACTGCTCAAGTAAGCTCAACGCTCAGGGCCTTAGTTTCCCCATTTGGGCAGCATGTCTCCATCTTCCAGCCCTGGCATTTAATTGTGTAGTCTTTACTCTTTCTTGAAGTGTACCTATATGACTCGAGAGACCACAAACAGGAAGAACAGGAAACTACACCTGTTTGCTCCTTAACACCTTCGTGGCCCACAGAGATTTAAATGTATATCAATTAGGTCCTACTTTTAATCAAGAGATACTGGCACTGACACACTCTCCCAAGTTATGAAAGCAGCTGATAAGACCCAACGTGTAACAACCTGTAAGCTTTTTCAAAGTGCATTGTGTTCTCCTTTGTGAAAGAGGTGTAGGAGTAAAAACAATCAATTCAGCCCAACCCATTTTTGTTATTTTATCTTAGCTCATTTGGCAAATAACCGTTCCCAGATTGTTCAAGGACCAATATGTAGTGTGGATGTTGATTGAAACTCCTGTTGTTTATTCTTTTTTTTAATTTAATTTAATTTTATTTTTTGTGGGTAGTTCCCTGGCTGGGAATCGAACCCAGGCCGCAGCGTTGATAGCGCCGAAACCTTAAGCCACTGCACCACCAGGGAACTCCCCTGTTGTTTATTCTTAATGAATCACAGAACTAAGTTATTTCTTGGCTCTTCATTTAAAATCCACAGTTATGTTCCTTAATATAAAGATCTTTCCTCCGATTCTCCTGAAGAGTCCCTGGGTATAGGAGATAGTGTATACAAAGTGTTCCAGCCACAAAGGTTCCACTGTTTCCGCCTAGAAAACAGCGAGAGGATACGCAAACCTGACACCCTCCCCACGTTAGGATCAAAGCACGGGACCCCCGCCCCCCTACCTTAGAGACGAAGTGGGTTGTGCCAGGACTGAACTCTGTGGAGCCATGGGAGGTCATGGAGCCAGCCTGCTTCTCACCCCCATTTTCTAGACAAGTAAAATTCAAAAAGGTTATGTGACTTCCAAGGTCACACGGCTGAGCCAGGACACGAGCCTGGACACATTAGTTTAGTGACACCAAACCCCCTGCCTTTCCGGAACGAGTAGGAAATCATTTCTGATACTCACATTCCCATAGGTTTTCCTTCCCTTTAGAGAAATAATCTAAGCATGGTTCGTTTTAAACACTCAGGTGATGTCACACACACAGGTGACGTCATTCACCCTGGAACGCTCCTGATTCTGGTTCCAAAGAGCAGACACTGTAGACAGTGGGGGCCTGCCATGGGTTGTTCAGCCATGGTCCCTGAAGGTCCTAGCGAAGCAGAAAAGCCAAAAACAAATCAAGCACAGCTGTTTGGATTTTTGTTTCAAGCCTAAATTAGACGTGTCGGTTGCCTTAGTTTCCAACTTGCCTTTTCCCACCAATAAAAATGTTGTGACTTAGGCCTATTAACACCATGCAGAGGTCCGGGTCGGGGCTCCGGTCAGGATGAGCTGGCGGTATGTGCGTGAAGGACGGGGTCTTGGTTAGTCTGTGCACGCAGGGGGTGTGACCTAAACTTACGGTGGACTCAAACTGTCACCTAGTGAAGTGCTTGGTTACTGGTTACTGGGTTGCCCTCCTTCTTACCTCATGCAGGTGGGTGGGGGGAGGAATAGCCCAGGTTCAAGGTGTGTTGCTGAACCCTCAACCCACTGTCTCCAGGGGAAAGTCACATAGGGAGTTAGAAGGAGCTGAAGGGATAGAGGTGGAAGCCTCCAAAGCTAAGTTTTCCTAGTGGCAGTTAACACTCAAGCTGGCCACTAGCACCCCAGGCCAGATAACCTTCTGGAATTGGAATCTTTTGGCATTTCAGAGGCAAAGCTTGAACACCATCCGTCAAGAGTGGTTCCGTGTCTCCAGCCGGAAGTCGTCCCGTCCTGCCGTGGTGGCCGCCTACCTCCAGCCTCACTCCCCACACTTCCTGAAGCTGCTTGTGAACTTGGCTGATGGCAACGGAAACACAGCCCTCCACTACAGCGTGTCCCACTCCAACTTCTCCGTCGTGAAGCTGCTGCTGGACACAGGTCAGGAACGGCTGCGTCTGCGCAGTCTGGCCCTCCTCGAAGGGCAATTCTTGTTTCTCTTCTTTCCAGCAAGGGGATCCTTCCCTGTTCTCAGTTCTGTCTGTATCCTCGGACCTGGGCTGGGCCGTTGGCCTTTATTGTATCCCTTATTCACGACACTCTTGTGATGTGGGTATTATTCTCACGTTGCAGATGAGGGAACTGGGGCTCAGAGAGTTATAAAGCCAGCTCAGGTCCCGGTGCTGGTCAACGGCAGGGCCAGACTTCACGTTCGGCCTGACTCCAGAGCTGCACCGCAGCGCCTCTAGGAAAGGCCACACTTCCGTCTTCATAAGTACTTTTTAACAAAGGCTCTGGCTGCACTTGACCAATTTGACTCAATTCGATTCATTCATTCTTCATCAGATAAGTGTGTGAGGGTCACACTGGCTACTACCGGGATGGAGAAGTGAGCCAGGTGTGAGCCCTCTGCTTCCCAAGCACTTGCAGCCTGGTAACCAGGGTGGAGCAGGATGGTAGCTTACAAGACAGATACAGAATGTGACTTGAGGTCTCAGAAATGAGATAATGTCCTGTTCGGGGAGCAGGCAAGGTGCTTCTGGATAGAGTTCCAGCAGGCAGAGAAATGTCCCAGGAAGGATAACGCCATGGAGTTTGAGAAAGGAAAACCTAGAGACCAGAGGGCTTCCAGTTTGAATGGGATGTGAATGAAGTTTGCAGAGGTGAGTTAAAGCCACAGCATCAGGACCTGAGTGTCAGGCCAGATAGTGTGAATCCTGTTTGAAAGGCTCCAGAAGTCAGTCCAGGGTGTCCAGTAGGGGAGCATCATAGTCAGGGGAGTTGTCTGTGAAGGTTAATTTGGCGGCAGGGGTAGGTAGTGGAGAGGGTAGGGGCAGGTGGTAGCAGGCCAGACAGGAGGCCGGGTCCTCAGAGAGGTAGTGAGGGCTTGCAGTGGGTGAGGACAGTAGGAATAGAAGAGCAGAAAAGCCACTGGGGAGTTAGTGTGACCACCTGCCTGTGGGGGCAAGGGGTGTGCGCGCTCCCTGATGTGTCAAGCTTGGGTGGCTGCGAAGACAGTGGTGCTGCAAAGGGAGAAGGACACGTGTGGGGAACACAAAAAGGATCATTCCACTTGGGACAGATTTCGAGTTTCCAGTGGGTCATCCAGGTAGAAATGCCCAGAAGGCTATTTGAGAATTCCAGAGCCAAAATTAATGGGCAATACAGTTTGGGGTGAGGCCAACTAGAGCCCAGCCAGTGGAGTCCTTCAGGGAAGGACTGTAGATGGAGAAGGGAAGAGACTGGAGAGAGAAGCCCCGTGGAATCCTGCCTTGAGAGAGAGAGAGAGAGCACACGAGCCAGGTGAGGAGCCCCAGGTGAAGCTGTGAGAGAAGCAGGAAAAATAACAGGACAGTGGCCAACAGGGAGGCCAATGAAGGAGAAAATGTCAAGAAGAAAGAAGATTGTCCACTGAGTCAAATACCATAGTGTCCGTGAAGGATGATGCCTGGGCTGGGCAGATTTGGGAAGGGCTCACGTTGAAAACAGCTGTTTTGGGGGTGGTTGTTGGAAGGAAACCAGATGGCAGAGGCAAAAGGAGTGACGTGCACGGGGTAGAGAGGAGTGATATATTCATAGCGAAGTAGCTGAAGGAGGCAGGAAAGGCTACAGAGAATTGTTTTTGTGTGTCTGGGGTTAGAGGATCCTGAACATGTTTGCTGCCAGAGAAGAAGAATCCAAGAGACAGAGACAGAGAGATATTACAGAAAAGAGAAGAGATGCTGGAGATGAAGCAAGGTCTTGGAGGAGTTAGAAAAGCCTGGAATCCACAGAGGCAGATGAAGTCAGCTGAGGCAAGATGCTGAGATAAGTACTCATGTGAGATGGAAGCAAAGGGAAGGTAAAGGTCCAGGGGAGAGAAGGGCCGTGGAGGACTCTCGTTCAGATGGCCCTGGTCTTCCCAGGAAAGCGGGGGTGGGATCGGAGCTTTGGCAATTGCAAAGGGGTGGTTAATTATTAAACAAAGAACTCTTCAGTGGTTGCTCAGTGGCCCCTTGGTCTGTGGAAATGAGACCACAGGGCTTATCGTGGAGTCCTTCAGCAAAATATGTGACATCAAATAGTCCAGGTGTGGTGGTGTGAATAGGTGGGTAATGGGGCTGACTGAAGGTGTGTGGGTTCCAGTTGTTTAGGAAGGCTGTATGGGGGATATCTAAGAGGATACCTACAGGAGGTGTAAAACCCCTTATAATCTCCCCAGATCAGGCCCTCCGCTAAGCATGTGGCATAGGAGATCCTCACAATGACCCTGTGACCCTGGCTGACTATTCCTGTTTTATATGTGAGAAGCACGACACTGAGAGATGTCCATAGACTTGCCTGAGACCACACAATGACTAAGTGTGTTGCTGGGGTTGAAGGTTGATACTATTCAGTTGTTCTTTCCTCTCCTGACATGCTAAAGTAGAGCACATGCTAAATCTGCAGCCCCGTTTAGGAGGCTGGCAGGGGAGTTTCAATGGGCACCAGGAAGTCTGAACTCTGGATCCGGTGGCTTTCCCCCATCTTGGATCTTGCCGGGCCCCAGATTTAAATCCCTCCCATGGCTTGCTTTTGTAATGGAAGCAGCTTCCTTAGCCTGGCCTTCCAGATACCCTGCATGCCCTGCCCCCTGCCTCCTCTGCTGTCCTTCTCTCCTCTTCTGCCACACTGGCCTCAAACTCACCAAGCTCATTCTCTCCTTGGGACCTTTGCATTTTCTTTATATCTGGCCTTTTTCCCTGAAGCTCTTCTCATGACTGACTCCTTCTCATCATTCTAGTCACAGCTCAAACGTCACCTCCGAAGATGGCTTTCTGGTGACTCCATCTCAAGTGGCTCTCTCTCTCTCTGTCTCTGAGGAATACCATGTTTATTTCTTAGATAATCTTTGCTTGTCATTTCTACCCAACAGAATGTAGTGAACTAGGTCGAAAGGCTCTCTTGCCTGTCTTCATCCTCCCCCTAGCTCCAGCACCTAGACCAGTTCTTGGCCCTTGGTAGGTGCTGAGTGAATATATATGTAAGTGAGTGAGTAGATGAATACTCCTGTGAGCTCAGTGAAATTTCAGTAAACGGCCAATTTTCCAAAATGTCATGAAACAGCCTCTAGGCTCTTCACCTGCGTGGGTCGATGACACACTTGTGACAGCCTAAAATGCTTTCTGCTTCCAAAGTCATCAGAGAAAGGGAAAGTTACAATTTTAAAAATGAACCAATTTTACCGGATTTCAGTTCTTTGTGGATTCATGGATACTATAAAAGTGATAGCTCAGTTGAAGAAAGACACATAATGAAATGCAGACACCTCTGTGTTCTGCTTACCGTGTTCAATGTTAGGGGCTTCCATTCTAGAACAGGAGTACTGATGCCTACTACTTTTTGAGTGCCTTTCCCATTCCAGACACAGGGCTAGGTGGAGTTAAACACGTGCACTCCCATAAGTAACGCTTGCAGGAATTTTGAAGCAGATATTAGTTGCATTTTCCAAGTGAGAAAATGGAGACTCAGAGAAGTCAGGTAATGTGGTAAAAGTCACAGAGCCAGGAGGTAGACAAGCCAGAGTTCCAGTCATGATCCGTCATCCTCTCAGTCTGGGCTTTTTCTGCTACCCCACACTAGGGACATTGTGAGACTTTGGGAGCAATCATTAGCTGCAAAACAAAAGAAAACAAAAATCCAAAGATTGGTGGCATAGAGCCCTCATCTTTAAGTAGCTCACATATTTGGAGTCTGTGAGAAGTTCTCTGGGTGGGTCAAGCCAGGTTAGGGAATGGACAATCTACAATTTGGTTGTTATAAATTTCTGCTGCTATTGACTGAGAATCCAGTCAATACTCATCAACCTGAAAGTGGTTTGGAAGCGTTTCCTTTTAACACACTGAAACAGCTAAATGGCCAAAGCATTAAGTACGAAGTGGGGAGGGGAGAATGGGCTGAGCATACCACTACTTTCCTTTGCTGCAGAAGGGTGTTCAGGAGGACAGATCTGACACACTCCCAAACCTGAGCTGCCTTCCCAGGCAGTTGTGAAGCTTCCAGAAAGCACATTACAAACTGCAAAGGTTACACAGAAGTGACTGTCATTACTGAGAACAGAGCCAGCGGGTGTGCCTCCTTTGTGACCCATCCTTTATTTTGCTGGTCACCCCTGCAGAGGAGGAAGCTTGTTGAGCCCCAACATGGTTACTCAAGAGCCTTTCCCCTCACCTCCAGGGAGGGTTGGTTTGCTCGCTGGTGGCTGCTCTGTGGTGTCTGCTGTAAAAGCCCTGGTCCCCATCCCCTTTTCCCAACCCCTGAGAAGTCAGTCCTCACTCTACTGAGCTACAAGTCATGTTTCCGAAGAGAAGATAGAGAACTTATAACCGGAAGCTCCTTTTACACCTCCTAAATAAAATAGTCATGGGGTAAAAATAGAAAAGTCATTAACAAGGCAATGTAAACATGCCCATCTTCATGAAGACGGAGTTGTGAAGCCACCGTGGAGTTATGCAGCCCTCACAGCCCAGCTGCTTATGACCATGGTCACAGGGGCTGCAGGGAGGAAATTGCTGAGAAAGGAGCTGGCCTGATTTTTCCAGATCCTCTGGCAACCTGGTATTGCTGTGGCATATTTCTGCAAATTTGTTTGGGGTGGGATAGAGAGAATGTCAAGCACATGCTGTTTTTGTTGTCTTGCACAGAACTTGCAGGTAGCTGTGACTGCCACTCTCTCTGCAGACCAGCTTTGTTACTGTGAATACCGGAGTCCTCATAGCAAGTAGCAGGGATAGAAAGGCCAGTACCGTTCTGGACACTAATACTAATAACAGCACCTACTGAGAGTTTGCTATGTGCCAGGTGCTGTTCTAAGTACTTCTAATGTATGAATTCATTAAATTTCACAGCACCCCTATGAGGCAGGTTCTGTTACTACCCCCGTTTTACAGAGGAAATGCTAAGTGGCTTGGTCTCCTAGATAGTTTTATTGTTGTCTGAAAGAGACCCTTGGACGTTTCGGATAAGCCACGGTGCAGGGAGGAAGTGGCTTTCCCATAAGCTGTGGGGTCGCTCACACAGCAGAATGCAGGCTGATGGGTCCCCTACTGTCTCCTTCGGTGGAGAGGGGTACGAGTGCTTGTCTCCAGGGCTACAAAGCAGACATTTCTTTTGACTTCTCCTTTAATACTTCATCTTTAAAATACACCATTTTTTTTCATTCTGTTGTGAAATGTATATTCTTAATTGTTTTAACATAAAAGATTATGGAAATTTTTCCTCCTCTGGTTTTCAAGTGAGATAGCTATTCCTAGAAGACTTCCTATGGTTACCCTGTGGTGTTTTCGTGCCCCCTGCTATGTCACACGGCCTATCACTTGCCCTTGGAATGAACCTATGAACCCAACTATCAGCTTAGGAGCCACACACAGACATAAAGAGGGAAACCTACGGCACACAGCTGTGTGGCCAGGTGCGTGAACAGACAGACCTGAGTCCTGGTCCCACTTCACGTTCACCTGAGCAGTTTATTATGTATAGCTTCACTGACCTTCAGTAAAATGGGTAGAATGTCTTGTGCTCCGCTTCAGGAGATAAAGTCATGGTCATTGGTCTTCTTGGCCATCTCTGACTCTGCTATGGACCTTCTTTGCTGAGTCTCCTCACAAAACCTGTGAAGAAAAGTAGCCAATTTTAAAGGCTGCTAAAAATGTAAGACATTGCTTCCACTCCTGGGAAAGCATTGCTCTATTCCGTTCTCCCCAGCAGGCGGCATCCTGTTGACAAGCTAAGGCAGTCCCCCTTCTGGCACCTGGGGTGCTACTGCAGTGCTCACTGCTCTCTTGCAGGCGTCTGCAATGTGGACCATCAGAACAAAGCGGGCTATACCGCTGTGATGATCACGCCCTTGGCTTCTGCGGAGACTGATGAAGACATGGCTGTCGTCTGGAAGCTCTTAAGGGAAGGAAATGTGAACATCCAAGCTACCCAGGTAGGAGGTGTGAACTTGACCTTCTGTTTAATAAATGCAGGAACCTCCCAGTTTTATTATACCAGTGGGGTGAGAAATTCCACGCAGATCCATGTAGAGTTCCTTAACCCAAGAAGGCTGGGGCCTCCAAATGGTGTGTGTCGGAAGCCTGACCATTTGTTTCCTCAAAAGCTCCCGAGACCCAGATAGGCTGCAGCAGAGGTCAGGGAGCTAGCTGGTAATCCTGTCCCAGTCTGAAATTGGGCAAATTCCCTCTGGTCTCAATTACTTGAACCAAATGTTATTACAGTTAGCACCTTAAGAAGGCCTTTGCCATTTGGCAGCTCTAAGAAGCTCCATCTTAATCATGAATTACAAAGCAGTCCACGGGGCGGGACGTGTCTCTTCCGCTTCTGGGCCCATCCACTAGAGAACACAGAGTAGGGGTATGGTCCTAACCAGGTAGGACTTTGCGTTAAACAAGGCTCCCTATGGAACAATGACTCCCCAAAAGACCATGTATCTGTCTTGGACCAATACTAGAACAAGTAGAATGCATTCAACTCTCTTTTCCCCCCTAGAGTGATCATAGATGGTGGACTAACTATCAAGAACTGTGGAGGTCTGAGATTTTACCATACCTTAAAGCTAACGAGTTAGCATGTTGCAGTATCATGGGTGCTGGCAGATGACATGAGACTCCTGTGCCAGAGACAAAGGACAGTGTATTACTCACAGCAGCAGCAGCAGCCACAGAGACCCCAGGAAAATGACCTCCTAACAATATATTAAACCCCACTCCCCACCTCCCACACACACACCAAAGTGATTGCAGACAGTAGCCTAACCTGGTGGCAGGTCATTTTGCACTCTCTTCGTCTAATAGCAATCCTATTGATGGCAAGAAGCAGACATTTGTAGATCACTTTCTGATTTTCAAAATATTTCATCCACCTACAACTCGTACTCCATACAACTCAGCAAAGCTGTTTTCATTTTAAATAATATGTTTCCCATAAACATGTTAATTTTTGTCTAAATTGGCCCTCTTGCAAGAGGTGATGCTCACATATGATCAAAATCAACACCCTCTTATTACAGAGGAGAAACCGGTGGTCTAGGTGGGCGGGTAAGGGACTCATCCCAGGTTTCCAAAGGAAGGGTGGGAATTCATAGTTGCAGCTGCCCCCTCTCCCTTCCCCTGGGGCCCTTGCATGTGAGGAGAGGTGCAAATACCAGGTTAAATGGGAGTGCGTTGGGAGGCTGGGAGTCTCCTGGGCTAAGCCCCTTACTTATTTGTCCTTGTACCTCCAGGGTGAGCACAGCAGCTGGCATATAGCAGTACTCTGTAAATGATCATTGAATTAAATCGCATTGAACTGGACCAGGAGGGAGGTGAGGAAGGAAGGAGCCCGAGTCAGGCAGAGACGCAGACGTGATGACAGTCTGCATATGTCATCTGACTTTAATACCACTTGGAGAGAGGGGTTTGGATAGAAACCTCTTGGTCTAGTTAGTTCAATAAACACCATTACCTCAGAGCTGATTGTAAGCAACCCAAAAAGCACTCAGGCTTCTCTGCAAAGATCTGTCTGGGTTCCAGAGAAATGGAGAACCAGGACACCTAATTATACATTCTCACATGCCGGGCACTTGTCATACATTATCTCTAACCCTCATAATGGTAATAATAGCTAACAGTTACCAAACATTTGCTAAGTGGTTGGGTCTCACAACAACCCCATGAGGCAGGTGATGTCGATGTTTCCCGTTTTAGTCGCCAAGGGGTTAACATCCAGATTCACTAAGCAGTAAGTGTCAGAGCCAGGATTTTCCTGATGGCAAACCCTCTTTCTGTTCTGTAAGCCCCGGCGTTCCGGGCGGGGAAGCACAATCTCTCTGTGACTGCAGATTGGCGCTGTAATCAGTGAACACATCAACAGACATGTCTCCAGCACTTTTTACTTGTAAGACACTGTGCTCAGAGCCACGAGGGATCTGAAAGAAGAGAAAACGTAGTTCTTGCCTCATTCCTGCAACCTCACAAAGCCTGATGTCCTGTCAGAGGGACACGCCTGGCCTGCCTGGAAGCCAGCAGAACAATGCGGACAATACAATCGAGTCCTATGAAAGGACTATGTACATACAGGAAAGTCTATGAGAAATAGTGGTCAGGGTGTAATCGGAAAAGTCACTACTACACAAGGTTATATCTACATCTTTTATCTCATTTGACTCCCACAAAAGCTCTGTGAGGTACATAAGGTAGATCATTGTTATATTAATGTTTAAGAAAAGAAAAATCAAGGTTTAGGGAAGACAGGTGACCTGGCCAGGGTCACACACTAAGAAACAGCCAGAGCTTAGTTAGACTCACTTTCTGAGTCTAATCCATTGGCATGTCCACTGAAAATCACAGGAATGTAAAAAAGTGTCAACAGGTATGGATTAGAAATGACCACAGGACCACGCAAACAGAGATCTTGTTGAGACGAGAGGGTTCTGGGTTTCAGTAAACTGAAAATCTCAGAGACATTCAGGGCAGACCAGGAGGAAGTCAGCCTGGGGCAGGTAGTAAGAAGTCACAGTACTGAAGCACTTAACCCCTCATTTATTCCATCATTCAACATGTGTCAGCACGTACTTGGTACTAGGCACTGGAGAAACAGATGTGAAAAAGATTTATCAGCTGCCATCAAAAATGTCAGCTCATGAGAAAGAGATGAACAGGGTGTGACACCAAGCGCTAAGTGCTGTGTTATGGATCCCAAGCCTGGGAGTTGGTAGAGAGCTTTAAAGAAGATGTAGCCTTTGACTAGAGTCTTAGAAGAAGACTAGAAGTTTGTCGGGTAGAGAAGGAAGTATCCCATACCAAGGGCAGAAGGAAATTCGGGTCAGTGGCCATTTTCCGGAAGGTCACCCTGGAGCACGGCGGGCTGGAGAGGTGACCTTGCCTGTGGGGAGGGCCTCAGCACCTCTGTGCTCTGTGCAGGGCGGCCAGACTGCGCTGATGCTGGGAGTCAGTCACGGCAGGGAGGACATGGTTCAAGCGCTGCTGACCTGCCAGGCAGATGTCAACCTGCAGGACCACGATGGATCATCGGCCCTCATGCTGGCCTGTCACCACGGCAATGCGGACCTGGTGCGGCTGCTCCTGGCACACCCAGCCTGCGACAGCAGCCTCACTGACAAGGTGAAACCTATAGGCAATGACAAGTGGGTGTTTCACTTCCTTCCTGAAAAGTTCCCTGGCCAGCAGAACTCAAGGGACCATGTGGCAATAGCAACAGAACTGACCCTAAAAGGGTGCGGCATGGGATTTGAGGGAAATGATTCGTGGTAAATGCTTGGAAGCTGGGAGCTGAGAAACTCCGAACCCTAGCCCTTCACGCCATTGTGAGGGACTGTGCCCAGGCCTGGCTTTGGCCCTGCACCTCATCCGGTCATTGCAGTAACAGCGTGTGGTTTTAAGGCAGCAACTTGGATGGGGGACCTCTGTTGCCTATGGGGACTCCCAAAAGGCTGGATAGAGGAACCAAGTGTAAATTATGTCCACTCCCTGTGATCCATCTTACGGAGTGACCCATTTCACAAAGCCAACGTGCTTGAAGTCGCAATGCCAGACACGTGGTTCTTAAATAAACTTCCTTATGAGGCATCAGCAATGATGCTGACACGATGACAATTATGACAACAACAATAATAGTTCATGTGCACCAAGTGCTTTCATAGTGCTGGGTGCCTTACCAAGCATTTACCAAGCTTGTGGGTTGGTTCTGTTGATGCTGCCCATTTGCCCCTAAGGAAATGGAGGCACTGAGTGGTTCACTAAGATACCCCAGATCACACATTCCTAATTGTTGCCTCGTCATCACTGTCGTCACACTGCAGGGCCCACATCTCTGGCTCCCTGCTGAATCCTCAGCACCTAGTCAGGGATGTCCAACCTTCGGGCTTCCCCGGGCCACACTGGAAGAAGAAGATTGTCTTGGGCCACACATAAAATACGCTAACACTAATGATAGCTGATGAGCTAAAAAAAAAGACCTGTGCATAATTTTCATAATGCTTAAAGAAAGAAAGTGTACGAATTTGTGTTGTGCTACCTGTGGCCCATGGACCACAGGTGGGACAAACTTGTAGTAGAGTGTCTGCTACGTATCAGGTGAATGAATCAACGGTTGAATAAATAAACTTCAAAACTTCAGGGCTGAGTGGTCAGGATATGATCCTATGATTGATAATTGCAGTAGGTACATTTTTAGAGTACTCCCAGGAACTCAACTCTTTCCATGCATTACCTCAATAATCCATTTTGGACACTGCAATCTCCATTTTGTACTGATAAGGAAACAGGCCTACAGAATTTGTGCAGCTATCACAAGGTCGCAAGCTGCTGATTCTCAGAGCAGGGATTCAAGCCCAGGTCTGACTCCAGCGTCCTTAGTGTTGGCTCTGTAATTTAATGCTTTAAGCAGACTTCTCTATACTTTCTAACATCTGCAGTTCAAAAGAAATAAAGACCTGGGGAGAGGAAGAGGGTCCCCTCCCTTCTCAGGGACAGCCCCTCTTACTAGGCCACAACTGAACTACCCAAGATTGTTCTATCAGGGATTGAAGCTGCTAGGTCCCTCAAACCGCACAGCAGGCAGTGGGCACTCCAGTCCCATGTCTTCAGGTCCCATGAACCCCAGCTCTACTCCAAAGCTATTTCTGAGATAATTAGAGAGCACAAGGCCCCCTCGAAATGCATGAGAGAACAGTGGTAGGCTGCTGAAAATAAGAGCTTCCTGTTCCAAACATTACGGTCAGACAAAGGATCTGTGTTAAGGAGCTCCCTGCAGGGTCGCCCTCGGGGAGAAGGAGGCAACCCCTTCGCTGGAACAGGCCCAGGGCCCTCAGTTTGTCTCTGGGAGTCCTGGGAGGGACAGGGGCGTGAACTTTGGAAGTCCCTGGTTAGCTGGGAAAATCAGACAGGGACTCTGAGAGCATCTCCTGGATACCTCTGGAGATCTGCCACAGATAAGAGAGCTAAGTGGCTGCTTTCAGAAGCTGGAGCAAGTCATGTCGGCAGGGCTCTGTGGTGCTTCAGACAACTCCAGTGATTGTTAGAAGCGTAGACATTAAACACTGGGTTCAATGCCTGCGTGCCTTTGGTCCATTCACCTAACCACTCTGAGCCTCTGTACGCTCATCTGTAAATGGGGATAAGAATAGACATTATCTAAATGCAACAATGCTTGTAAAGCTGTGTTTGACATCTGGAAGGTACTCAGTTGATGGTAACTGTAATGTTATGAACAGATAAACAGTGAGAGCTGAAAGAAAACAACCACTACAACAGTGCGCAGGGTCCTCTGCATTTGCAGGCAGAGTCTAGAGGGACTAGGGAGCATGAAGCTCTGGAGTTAGGTTAAGGAGCCAGTCAGAGGGAGACGCGCCCCCAAAGTGGGAAGCTAAATGGTTAGCATTCTCGGTTTAGTCCAGTGGTTTTCATTCCGAGGTGATTTTGCCCTCCAGGGAGATTTGGTGATGTCTGGAGACATTTTTATTTGTCACAACTCAGGGAGGAGGTATTCCTGGCATTGAATAGGTGGAGGGCAGAGATGCTGCTAAACATCCTACAATGCACAGGAACAATGAAGAAGTATAAGTTATCTGGCCCAATATGTCAATAGTGCCATGGCTGAGAAACCAAGACGTAGGCGAGTGCTGAAACCCAGGTGGATTAAACAGCCATCTCGGTCAGGAAGAGTCAGGCCAGGGTTGAGGACCAGGCCGGCTGCACTTCAGAGCAGGGCTGGAAGCCTGAAAGGGAGGAACCAGACAGCTAAACAGGAGAAGGCTGTGGAAGCCTGTCACAGCAGAAGGCAGAGAGGGTTGGAGATGCCCTGTGAGCGTAGGGGTGGCCGGGTGGTGCAGGCAGCAGCTCCACATGGGGTTCTCCACCCCACCCATGGCCCAGACATTTGCTGCCTGCCTTGGCCAGGGTCAATTTAGGATTCACACCCAAAGTTCCCAAGGGCGACTTGGGTGAGAAATTTCCCTGGGAAATGGGGACTGCCGACTGCGGCCCTGTCATGCTCCAAGTCCTGTGCCTCCAGCTTCACGATGAAGGCCCAGCCCAGCCCTCATCATGATCACCATGTCATTTCCATGCTCATCTTTCCTACGGAGCTCGGACGCAGGGATTATCTGGGAATTCTCTTGGAAAACTGAGAGAATTAATGTCCTGAAATTGGTTTCTCTCATCCTACCAACATTTAATGGTTGACATAAATACAGAACCCCCAGAACAGCCACCAAAGCAGGTTCCCTAAGTTTAAAAAGTAATTCAAGAAATCAGCTGCCCAGCTCTTGGGGACTGTGGGACTGATGAGGACAAGGGGTGGTGGTGAGGACTGAGCCCTGGGCCTCAGAGCCTCACCCTTTGAAGGGCTTCATTTTGGCAGCTCCTTCAAAACACCATCAGATTGAAAGCTTCCTAAAGACAGACACTATGTCTTTTTCATTTTTGCCTGATACACAGTGGGTTCTTGTCATACTGAAGGACAAACCCCTCCACCATGTGCATGACCACACACAAGCATGAACGCGTACACACACTCACACATGCACGCATGCGCACACACACACACACATGCACACACGCACGCGCGCATGCACACAAACACGCACGCATGCACACACGTGTGCGCACACACACACACACACACACACAGGTGTGCTGGCTGCCTGAGCCCTTTGTCTCCAGGCCTGCAGTGTTACTGAGCAGGGCCTTGCCATGCCTGGCCCCCACTGGAGTTCCTGCTGTGGGCTTGTTCCCAGGACTCCGGCAGGGGTATTCGAGGGGGCAGACCATCCCCAGGTCGCGTCTCCAGCCACATTTTGTGAGCTGAATGGGGTCCCCCACTCTCCATGTCTGCAACTGAGGAGCCCACAGATGCAGGCTGTCATCTCCAGATGGGCCCTGTTCAAAGGTCGTCTGGCACTGGCACTGTGGCTCTTTCCCATGACAACAGTAATCACACCATCTTCGTGGCTATGTAGAGCCTCAGGGGTGACAGAGCTCAGCGACGACATCCAGGCCCACTTTTGTGGGGCTTTTACCAGACTCCTCTGCTGAGTTCCAGACTGGCCCAACCTAAGAAAATACTCATTAGGATTTAGGTTGCTTGGGTTCTTCATCAACTTGAAATGAATATAGTGCCTGTCCATTACCATCTAGCACTCCCTCTTTCACCAGTGCTTACTCAGTGCTGATCCAGTGCCTGATATCGTGGAGGCTGAGATCTGTCAAGTAACCCCACACAAAGCACCTATAAAGGTGGTAAAAGGCAGGTGCAGGGTGTCACGACGCCTTTTCAGAAGAACTTCATAGGTTTCGTGAAGTCTGTGTGCCATCCTCTGGGGTCCCACTGAGACACCACTGCCTTCCTCAGCTCTCCCTGCCTGCTACACACACACAAACACATACACACACACAAACACATACACACACACAAACCCATACACACACACCCCCACACGCACACACCACATGCACACGTGCATATCACTCATACACACACACCCCCCACATGCACACACACAGATACGCACACACACCACATGCACACGCACACACCACACGCGCACACACACATCACACACACATGCACAGACACCACATGCGCACGCACACACATTACACGCACACACACCACATGCACACGCACACACCACAAGCACACACACCACATGCACACACACCACATGCACACACACTTGCGCATGCACACACACCACATGCACATGCACACACCACATGCGCACACACACACATCACATGCACACACACCACATGCACACGCACACACATCACACGCACACACACCACATGCGCATGCACGCACATCACATGCGCATACACATCACACACACACACCACATGCACACACATATACATCACACGCACACACACCACATGCACACGCACACACATCACACGCGCACACACCACATGCACATGCATACACATCACACACACACCACATGCACACGCATACACATCACACACATGCACACCACACGCACACGCATCACACGCACACACACCACATGCACATGCACACACATCACACGCACACACACCACATGCGCATGCACACACATCACATGCACGCGTACACACAGAGCAGCTATCCTTCCACAGAGCTTCCCCTCCGGCTCGGTTGGCATTTTGCTGTGCATTATCCCCGTGTATGGAGCCCAGATGGCAGCTGGACTGCACCCTGGAGCCCAGAGAAAAGACTGAGCAGTTTTAAGCTGAGTGCGAACACTTCCCACTTGCTTCCGTGGAATTTTCACATTTTAGGAAGTCATTCCCCCAACATACAGCAGAGTAGCAAACAATCTAGTGCGGTCTTGGGTGAGCCCCACATATCAAACCCCTTAATATTTATGCAACAAAATGTAAAAACAGTCAATTAACAGTGCTAAATAAGGAGCGTAGATGGCCTCAGGTTGGGTTTTGCCTTCAGATGAGTTACCAGGAAAGTGGTTTTTGGAGACATTTACATTTCAAAATTCTGAGGCCACTCATGCAACTGGCTGCCCTCACCAGGCTCGGCGGCCACCGCGTCACGTGGGCCCCTCCCCACGCCTGCCTGCGAGAGCCCCTCCGCACACAGCGTCTCTGGACAGCAGCCCCGGCAGCTTCCGGCGTGGCCGCAGCAGTGCGGAAAGCACCAGGATATCGTGCACCAGCAGGTCAAAATGAGCACGTCCTTCCGGGCTGTGAGCCCGCCGCTGAGTGGGTCCTTAGAAAGTGGTTAGAAATGAGAAAATGCTTTCGGCACTAAGTTTATGATGTTGGAGGCTTGGAAACAACCTAAGTCCCCAACAGAAGGGAAATAGCTCAGTAAATTGTGGAATATGATACAGACAATAAAAAAAGTTTTATGTTATGATGAGTATGAAAGAGCAGGGAAACGTCTTCCCATGGGAAGTTCAAACTAAAAGCAGATTTAAAATTGGTATCAGGGGCTTCCCTGGTGGTGTAGGGGCTTAGGCTTCGGCGCTCTCAATGCCACAGCCTGGGTTCGATTCCCAGCCAGGGAGCTACCAGAAAAATATAAATAAATAAAATAAAACTGATATCATTCCTCCATTTAAAAACCAACAGTACATTTGCATAGGAGGAGCGACTGGAGTGAAACACACCAGAATGCTAGCTTTCATTTAGGTCTGTGCAATGGAGTAACGGAAGAGCTATTTTATTTTCTTTCCTCTGTTTTCCACTTATAAAAGAAAATGTATTTAAAAACCAAGTGACACTTCTTTATTTCCATGGACACGAATTTCCCAGGAGTGAATGTTGTTTCCGTGGATGGGGGTCCATTTCTCATGCTCTCCATGCCATCTGAGTCTCCTCTTCTAAGGTCTCTGGGTGTTTGGAATCAACTCCTATGCCACAGGCATACCCCCTACTCCCACCTCACCCTTCCTCTGTGGGGTGGGAGACAGACAGGATAAAGTTTGTTTCCCCTTTTCTTCTCCCCTCTAGGCTGGCCAAACAGCTTTGTCCATCGGTCTGAAAACTCCCGCCCACCTGGAAATTGCAAAGCTGCTGCAGGCCCACGCGGAGCAGGGCAGGTCCCTGGGGCCATAGGGGCTGCAGAAGAGCTGGCAGCCGGGGACAAAAGCCTTCTTCTCAGGACTCCTCCCTCACCCTTGGAGAGGGCATGGGTCATAGCCAGAGGGCCTTCCCTCAAGAGAAGGAGCTATGTCAAATATGCACAGACATTCCTGTTGTATAATTCTGCTCATTAGGATGCTTTGTAGTTTTGCCTTAGGCCCAGCCTCCAAACACTGGGGGGCTGCAGAGCAGGGTGCGAGGTGCAAGGTACACGGGTGTCATCTAAAATCCCAAACGTCTTCAGCCTGGATTTCCTCGTGACTCTACCCTTTGTAGCACCGCTGAGTGAGCAGGCAGGCAGGAGCACATTAGAAAAGCAATACTTTTTACATGGAATTTCAAAGTGCACCATCTTTTTGTTTTTTAGTCAATTATATAGTAATATACCCCTCGAATATGCATGTCTGAGAGGATAGAGAGGGATTTAGGCAGCCGTCCTGGCCATCATTCCCTAGAAGACCCCAGGGACCTCACCAAGGAAGGCAGGTGAAACTGAACAAACTCATTTGTGGCCTTTGTTCACTTGGGGTTGACAGAAATCTTCAATTCAGGCAAGGTAAAAAGAAGCACACTGGCTTCAGTGCCAGCTACAGTCTTGATCATTTCCAAGTCATCGAGTAGCTCCAGTTTGCTCCAGGGAAACTGGAATTAATCAGGAAATCCAACCCAGTCAAGCACATGTATTTTAGGCAGAGTCCAGTTACGTCAGCTATTCTGAAAGAAAGAAAGAAATCAGAGTGAGCCTCTTCCTGGGGATGGGTCATTGTCATCCAGAAGCCATCGTACTTCCTCCATATCCATATACATGGTCTCACGATGATCCCAGCTCCTGTCCCCTCATAGCCTTTAGGAGCGACCTAGGAGCCCATGTGCTTAAAAGGATTCTGAGGCCTCAGACAGCAGAAACTTCCAGCCGGGACTGCATGGGTGGTGGGCGCCGGGCAGAGCAGGGCCCACCCTGGGCTAACATCTCTCTCCCCTAGACAGTTCTCTTTTAAACTCCCGTAACCCCAGGGCCCACACGTGCATGGCTCATATCCGATAACTCACACAGGGTTATCTCCACGCTTTTTCTTTCTTAAAGTCTCTCATGCACCTCATCACCTTATATGAAAAAAGAAAGACATGGAAGTTCAGCGAGCCTCACGCTGGAAGCACAAAAGCCCCAGTTCTCATTTTGACAGAGATGCCAATTTGCTTGGTGCCCCTTGGGTGGGTCACAGGACCGCCGTGGGCCTCAGTTTCGTCGCCTTTAGAAAGCGAAATGATCATGAAGCTACCTCCTGGGATGTTGTGCAAGGCAGATGGTGGAAGTTTTGGAATCCACTTTTAAGCCGTAAAGACTGTGTGCAGAAGGTAGCCACTGGGCGTCGTAAGAGGCTCAGAGTCCCCGAGAAGGACCCTGGCATGTGACGGTGTGGCTCAGAGGTGGAGAGGATGGCGCCAACAAGAAGCTGAAATGCTTTCAGTGGGTTTATTTTGACCTCTAAGCACATTTCAAGAGCAAAGCCCTACATTAATAAATGTGCCACCCCAGTGCTTAGACTGCGATGTGCACACACATCACCCGAGGGATGGCACCTCGGGAGGGGGCCTGAGATTCTGCATTTCTAACCAATTCCCAGGGGGTGCCAGTGGCGCTGGGCCACCCCACACTTGGAGTAGCAAGACCCTGGCTTTTGACTGTTCGTACATTAAAATGCTGCCCCTCAATCTTTTGTGTCAAACCTTCCTTATGTGTCTGTGATCTTAGTTCTTGGGAATTTGCAGTGTGAGTCTCCTTTGCTGTTGTCCTTCTGCGGAGAGCAGCGGGGGGCCCTGTCCTGTGTTGCCAATTTAGGGTCTATTTCCGCACGTCACCTTTAGGGTGGCCACTTTAATTTGGTCACATTTCAAACTACATGAATTTCATTTGTGTCCAGCTATGAAAAACAGCTTGTTTACCACAGAAGACAGACTGATCTTCCTCGAGCCTAAAGCCACCTGAGATTGTTAGTAAGTTTTGTTTTTTGTGTTTTTGTCTCAAGTGGAATGTGAACATGATCTTATCCCTTATAACCATCCATCCCCTTGGAATGCCTGAGCCCCAAACATGGTGACATGAGCAGGCACAGCCCGCTCCCTTCCTTCAGATAGCTATCGAAAGCAGCCTGATTTCTGAGGCTTTTCCAGCTCTGGCTTTGAGAGAGCAGCTTTGACCTCTACAAAAGTGGTGTCTAAGGCTGCCACGACCTCAGACCCGGGCTTCCCAGGACCTTAAGTCGAGGCTCTGCTGATTGAACACATTTGTCAGATGGCTGACTGCACGGCCTCCGAATGACATATATCAGGCCTCCTGGGGACCGGTAGTAAGCTCAGGCCTATTTTAGCTCCCCTCACTGCCTTCGGGGAGTGTATCATCTGCTTTTGGAAGACAGGACATCTGTGCCAATAGTAAGGAATAAGACCAGGCAACACAGTTTATTCCGCAAGTATTTTTGGAGTGCTCCCTGTGTGTAGGCACTGGCCTTGCATGAGAGATGTCATAGTGACACAGCTCAGACTGTCACCTCACCATCTACTTGAGAAGGAAGCCCAGAATACCACAGGGGAGTCAATAAGAGGCATCTCTCTGAGCTGATCTTAGGAAGTCAAGGGAGGCTTCCCGGAGGAAGAGGTGTCTGAACTGAAAAGTCAAAGATTAGTGGATGTCAGCGAGAAAAAGAGGAGGAGGAGGAGGAGTGTCACTGCTGTCCATGCTGGAAGATGCAGAGCAGGTGTTTGGGGATCTTCATTCAGGACAGTGGGGCTGTCTTAGAGAGTATGAATGAGAGTGAGATCAAACGGCAGGTTTGGGAGAGCTAAGACAGAAAAAACATGGGGACCCAATCATGACGTGCCCTAAAGTTATACAAGGCTTTGTTCTAAAGGCAGTGGCAAGTGTTGGAAAACCAGGTTTATGATGGAGAACTTCATTTAACACAGATTTGTAAGTACTATGTTGGGGACCATATGGGCAAGGTGGACACAGGACTTACAGTTCAGCAGTGAAGGAAGACAGGTCAGCAGGGAGTAGCATGATGCACGTCGCTACTGGGAAAGGACAGGTGCTATGGGAATACAGAGTGGGACTCTCAGCCTAGTCTGGAGGTGGAGACAGGGCCCAGGAGGACTTCCTGAGGGACATTTAAGCTGCATGAAGGCTGAGTAGGCATTGGCCAGGCCAAGAGGAGCTGCAGCAAAAGCATGTGTGAAACCACCAGACGAGAGAGAACACCGGTTTGGGCATTAAAAGAACTTGAGAGTGCTGGAGCAGAAAACAGAGAAAAGTTACAAGGTGGAGCCAGAGAGGAAGACACTGTACCAAGCTCGGACTTGAAATAAATAGAACACAGGACGCGAGGCTCAGATTTACATTTTCGGGTGACATCTGTGGACTGTCTCTTCCGGGTCCTGGGCCCCAGGGTTCATGAATCGGTGCAGGAGGCAGATGCAGGCGGCCAACGACTACGAATAGGATGAGTGATGGAGGTCTGAAGGGTGCTGTGCTGTAGAAATGTACTCGGCCAGAGGGAGTCAGGGAAGCCTCACCGAGGAGGTGACTTTTGAGCTAGGCCATACGGAGCTATAGGAGTTCGCCAGGGCATTCTAGATAGAACAGTGGGTATAAGATGTGGAGTGTAAAGAGTGTGGGCTGTCTGGGCAGTAGAGAAATTTAAGGATGACCTCAGTTCAGGTCGTATGGGGAAAGTGGCTGGAGAGTAGATTTTAGAGGAAGGTCAGTAGACACATCTCATTCATAGACTTGAGATTGGGAAGTTGGACTTAAGCCTGTGATTTGAGGGGGAATCAGAGACCCCTTTGAGAACCTGAAGCTCTCTTCAGAAAATGCACAAAAATCTGCAAAATCTGCATGTCATTTCAAAAATTCAGAACTCTTCAGTTAAAGTCTCACGACTCTGGACAGTGAGGAACCATTGAAGAATCTCTAAACACTGGAGTCAGATGATCAGATGCACACTTTAGAATGATCACGGCGGGGAGCTGGAGGGAGAGAGAGACAATTAGGAGGTCTTCTTGAGATACTGGGTATAAAGCAGGAAGGGGCCCGTCCATGATGGCGTCAGTGTGGGAAAAGGACTGGGCCTTTGGGAAAGGTTTCAGGAATGGGGATGTTGCAGGATGTGATGACAAACTAGATGGTGCAAAAGTTTCAAAATGAGTGACAGGAAAATGGTGATGCCATTGTCCTCAATATCAACTCTTCCTTTTCTCCTTAGTAATAGAACCCCCAAATTTTAACTGGCCACACAGCCACCCAGCATTGAGATTCCATTTCCCAACAATCCTTGTAGTTTGATGTGAGCACGTAACTGAGATCTGCCTAATGAGATATGAGTCCAGTGATGTGTGCAAACTCTGGCCCCTGCGTTCAAAGGAAAGAGAAATTCATTTCCCCAACACCATAAACCCATCACATCAGTTCTGCTCTGCACTGCTTATCTCCCCTTTGATATGTAATCATGAAATAATCTTCCAACCTGTTTAAACCATTGTATATTTGGATTTCTGTTGCAGTAGGAGTTGGACACATGCACTCAATAGGCCATGGCAGTCTCAAGGGTCAAAAGGTATCGTCAGTGAGTTGAGGGCAGGAAAGCTTGGGAAGGCTTTCAGAAGGAACAGCCTTTGGTATTTCCTCACTGTTCATGCCCACAGTGGAATCACCCAGCCCACAGCCCTGAGCACAGGGTCTGCACCACAGGGCGGCCAGTCCTTTGGGGAGACAGTGCCTATGAACCGGCCTGGTGTGGACATGTGGGCATTTTCAACCATTTGAATCAGCTGAGAAATTCGAATGAGGAAACATGCAGAGTTTCAGGCAGTAGCAGTGGGTTATGGGAGTGAGGAGTCATAAGTCAGAGTGAGGCATGCAAAGAGAGGGAGAATTTGCAAACAAAGAGGTGAAGAAGGTTGATACTATGAGCATGGACCAGCAATGAGTAAAGATGGAAAGAAAAGAGAAGAATAGGCGTTTTGAATAGACACCTGTGGGCTGTCCGCCAGGTTCTCCTTTCCCAGGAGCCTCCCCTTCTCAGCCCCCTCCACCATCCACATGGCTGCAGCAGGAGCCATGACATTCCTGCAAGAAAACTTGCACCCTGGCCATCGAAGGATGGACACTGTGCCTTACCTGGGCCAAGCAGGCCCTCCTCGAGAAATTTTGGAGCTGGGATTTAGAAGGAGCGAGAGTTTCTTTGGGGGGTCTGGGTAAAAGCATGCAGATCTCAGAGGCTACGAGTGGCCGGTTCAGCCTTGTAAAGTGAGGAGCAAAAGTGACTCCTCAGCCAGAAAGGCCGGAGCAGACTTCCTGGTTTCACCAAAGCAATCTTTGGTCCTTCCCGGAGGCCCAGGAGCTACCCCCCACCCCTCCAGTTCCATAACTACCCTACTTGTTTTAGTTCCCAGTCTCCTTTCTGGGTTGTGTAGCACAGTGGGAGGCAACCAAGGGGATGGGGTCTGCAATCGGCTACCTCGGTGTTGAATCCCAGCCGGACCATTTGGCCACTCAGGCTCTTGATCTGTAAACTAGGGGATAACAGTTTCTCTCCTTTGTTCTTGTAAGTGGTCAATCAAGTCAGGTATCCACATAGTGCTTGGCCCCTGTAACGGAGCTCAGTATAAATTAAGAGTATCATCCCCTTCCCCTGGACATTCGATCTCTTTCCCTGGCCCCATAAAACCAGCAGCTTGCCTTCACGGAGTACTTAGAACTACCCAGGCATCAGTCTAGTTAAGGCTATAGTATGAAATAATTTACCCCTACTCAATGAGGTGGATATTAATATTATCCCTGTTGTACATATGAAGAAACTAAAGTACAGAGAGGTTAAGTAACTCATCCGAGGCCACACAGCTAGTAAACAGCCAATCTGGGATTTCAGGTCAGGAGGTCTGGCCCTGTGACTCCACCCTGCTGCTTGCTGTACATCCATCGTTCTTCTTGCTTCTTAGTGACCCAGGCTATGGGTTCCCAGCAGCAGGGGGTAGATGCTGCTGAGGGGACAAAGCTGTCTCAGGGACTCAGCATTAAGTCAGTGGCTGACCTGTAGGTCCAGCTGGGTGGCCTTAGGACAGAGGAGACTCACACAGGCAGAGTGTTTGGGACTAGAACAGCTGAGGGGTCAGGACCCCCCTGTGCTGAGTATTCCTGGAGAAGAAAGCAGGATTCTGTGCAGATGAGCCAAACACATTGCCTCCGCTGCCCCCGCAGAAGGGGATTCACTTCAGTTCCAAGTCAGTTCCCTCACCTCGGAGACAGAGGGGCCTGGAACATGGGGAGCCCAGCTGGTGTCCGAGGGGTGTCCTGCCTGCCTTTATCTCCACCCTGCCCCGACATCCTGCACCCTATCTTGCCTCCACCATTGGTCAGGGCCTGAAAGCAGCTCTTGGGTATTTGCGCTGACACCAATGGGACCATTCTGTGGGTGACTGAAGACGTCCTCCAACCCTTGTGTTGCCTTAGTAGGGAGGAAATTTCCACTCTTCTTCCCAGAGGGAAATCTAGGGAAGAGACTGTCCTTAGACCTCTCCTCCCCCCACTATCCCAGTGGTCAGATCCAGAGCAGGAATGGGGCAAAGCTCAGCCCTTGTTTTGCCTACCTGCCTAGAGGACACCCACTGGTCTCGTGTCCCAGGACACACACAGCCTTGTGGGAAACTTGAGCTTCTGACATCAACGCCAATGGGGGAGGGGGTCCCCGCATCCAAGCAATTCTGCATCACCATCTGAGTGTCTGGCCATTCAGCTCAATGCTGATACTATCCATCAGGGGATAGTATCAGATCCCCCAGATTTAGGGTTCAGTCCTATAAGGCTGCCCACCTCCTACCCGCTTCAGACACCAACCACAAGTCCAAGTTGTCACCTGTGCTCCTGACTGACTGACTATAGATTGGGCACCCTCCTGGGATTTGATTCATTTGCTAGAGCAGCTCACAGAACTCGGAGAGACATTGCACTTACGAGATCATCAGTGTGTTACAGAAGGGTCTTAACTCAGGGACAGGCAGGCGGGAGAGATGCGCAGGGCGAGGTGTGGGGGAAGGGTGCAGGCCCCATGCCCTCTTGGAGCCTGCCACTCGCCTCACATCTCCTGGGGTTCACCAACCCAGACGCTCTCCAAGCCCTCTCCTTTTATGTTTTTAGGGAGGCTTCATTACACAGGCATGGCTGATTAAATCATTGGTCATTAATAATTGAACTCAACCTCCACCCCCTCACATAGTGGGCTCCATCAGCCACCCACACCCCCAATCTTAGGTGCTTTCTGAAACTCACTTCATTAACATAACAAAAACACCTTTACCACCTTTCCATCGTTTAGGAAATGCCAAGGGTTTTCGGAGAGCTCGGCCACCAAGACCAATTATATTTCTTATAAATCACAGCGTCACAGGGACCCGGTAGGGGCCGCAGCTCTGCCTGCGATCTCAGTGAAAGTGGGCTTCTGGGCTCAAGTGTCAGAATGGTCATGTCCTCCTTTCGAGCTTTCACCAGTAATGAAGTTGATGTCTTATCTTCCAGTTGTTCCCCAGCTTGAGAAAGGAGAAAAATGTTGTTGTTTATTGCCCCCCAATTTCCTTCCCCTCCCCCTAAGCCCTCCATACCCCCTGGTCAGCACACTGGTTTTGCGGGTGAGGCCACCTGGTCCAGCTAAAAGAAAAAGGAATGAGAAAGCGGGGTGGGGCATGGAAGATGAAGAAATCTTATCTGAAGGGAGACCGCCAGACCCCAGAAGGTCTGAGCCTGCAGTTGCCACCTGTCACATTGTCAAAGTTACTCCCACTGTGTGACTCCAGAGGGCATTGTCTCGCTGTGTTCCAGTGAAAGTCATGTTCTGGGGTTGTGTTCCCCGGAGTTGCCTTCCACAGAGAACACGGAGGGGCTCCCTGGACCTGTGCAGTGGGGTGCCTGGGTCCTGCTGTGAGACAGGGCCTCGCTGCGGGGAAATGGGGCACCCGTGCCTAGTGGCTCAGGGGTCTGGTCAGGCAGGCAGGTGGGCTGAGATGCAGGCAAGTAAGACAGTACCAGGGAGCGGGGTTTGTCCATAGGAGCCCATCCAAGAATCAGAGGACGGGAGTCAGTTGATCAAGGTGGGGCCCAGCCCAGGGAGCAAAGAGGGACAATTCAGAATGCCAGCATTTATAAGCCACCTGGATGCCAGCCCCAATCAGACACGATCTGGGCTTTAAACCTTGCATAGCCCAACAGCTAACACAGGAGAGCCAAGGGGTCAGCTCAGACAGCACCTCCCTCCTAGTTTCTGGTGGCCCCAAGCTTTTCCTGGCATGTGGCACCGTAAGTCCCTCTCCATGGGGCCATCTTCTCCCTGTGTGTGTCTTCACATTGTCTTCCTTCTGTGCACGTCTGTCTCTGGGCCCAAATTTCTCCTTTTTATAAGGACACCAGTCATTTGGTTTGAGCCCTTCCTAATGACCTTATTTTAAATGGATTGCCTCTGTAAAGACCTTATTTCCAAATAAAGTCACATCTGAGTTACTGAGGGTGAGGACTTCAACACATTTTTTTTTTTTTGAAGGGACTATAATTTGATCCATAATATATGATTTGGTTTCTTTCTCCTTAAAATATTCTTTGCTCTAGCTCTGACAGCTAACGCTTACCTTTTCTGGAAGTTTCATCTCTGCTGGAAAGCCTTTGGAGGCCTTGCTCCAGCCCTTGGATGAGATTGTGGAATGCTGCCTCCCCCCAAACACCGTCAGCACACCCTGTTGATATAACAAGGCTGAGCACATTCTTTCGGTCTTGGAGAGGAACAGGTAAAGTTGGGGTTTCTGTGAGGTTTTGCAGTCTGGTTCAAGGCAGGTCTTTCAATATGGGACTTGTTTGTGGTTGGGTAAGGATCACACTGTAATAGCTTAGGATTGTGACCACAACAAGGGGAGCATTTTTAAGGTGAGGGGTTCAAAAGTCTTGGGGAGTAAGCTGCTATTTGCTGTTTTCTGTTGAATTGTTGAACCGTTTGATAATCATTTAAACCATTTTTTTTAAATGTCCAAAAATTAACAATAATTATTTTATCTTTTGGGTAAGGGTTTCCTGAAATGGTCAGATTACGGTGATGGAAACAGTGGAATAGGAAAGTCATGTTCATGTAGACGGAGTCGGGTACGTATAGGTGGTTTCAGTTCTCAGGAGTCAAGTGGCCCCAACGGAGGGAGGAGAGAGCCCACGAGGTTCAGAGCTGATGGGCCTGGATACATATCAGTTGCTTATCAGGATGCTAAAACATAATCCTGCAATAATAATTTCCTTCCCTCATAACCACAGAATACAATAACGCCATTTGAATGTACGTTCACTGTTCTCTTGGCATTGACTTTCAGTCACGGGCCCCATGGGAAGCCCTTTGGTCTTCGTCATCCACCTTTCCTCCCCTTCTAACCCTGGCTTAGCCTGCACTCAACCCTCAGGCGAGAACAGGGGCCTCATATCTGATCAGGCTGTCCCTTTCCCCCAGAGTCCACCAAGCTTTGTGTGAGCATTTGCCCGTGGGCAAGTCACATCTGATTGCACCCGTGACCTTTTCCACACACGTGCCTGGTCTGCGTGCAGTCTGGAACCGGGAGGCCTGCCCTGCAGTTTCAAAGCAATTATCTTGTTGCAGACATCAAGCAAAATGAGCAGGCCTAGCGGGAGTGAGTGCTGATGCATGTTGGAAAGGTCAAGCAAGGCTGGCGAGCGCACAGCCTCTGGTTGGGGGAGACACAGATGCATCTGGCCCCAGACAAAAAGATCTAATCTAATTTCTAAGCAGACAGAACACAGCTAGCTCCCCGTGACAGAACGCTCGGCCTGATTTGCCTGGAGACCTCTGGGAGTGAAAGCGGGGAGGATTACTGAAATGTAGTGCAGGCCCTGAAGGCATTTTTAACATATCATTTCATGGGGGAAGCTCAGCAAATCTACGAACTTTCTAAATTGAATAATAACTTCAATACCCTAAGAGAAACCTCTGTTTAAAGGAAATTTATAGCAAAACTTTGAAGAAGGAAACATCACCTGTTTTTTGTTTTGTTCATCTGGTCGACCTCTCTTTGACAAAAGTCTGTTATCCAAAAGAAGGCAGCAGTCAGCATTTTCCACTGAATATGTGCTAGCCGGCTGGCTAAGGTGAAATGTGATCTCCCAGTCCCTACAGTAGCAACAATCTCTAACATTTCATTTGTGAATTGTGAATAAAATCAAAGCTCTGAAGGGTGAAGAGCCCATTCTTTCCAGAACCTATGTCCCACCAGTGCTTCCATTCTGCTCTGCAGCACTCATGGACTTGGTTAGGAGGAGGAAGGAGGGAGCCCTCTAGAAAGAGGAGTCCTCACACACATTCTCCCCTTCTCACCTCTCTCCCTCCTGCCCCAATGTGCACCTTGCCTCAGTGGTTCCCTGCAGGGCAGTGTGACTCTGCCCTGCTTTGATGACGCCTTCTCTAGATCCCCACCTCAGGCTCCTTTCTTTGAATTCCTTTAAAAAGTTGCATCCTCACCTCTTCTTCTCTTCCTTCCTCTCCTTAGGACCCTCAGGATGTCTATGATTACTTTCATCCGAACCACTTCCACTCCTCCACCTCTGCCCTGACCCTCCTGAGCTCCGTTCATCGGACCAGGCAGGCGTGCCTGTCCTGGCCACGACCTCTGTGCTTGCTTTGGCAGCGCATATACTAAAACTGTCCACGACCTCTGGCACCCTGCTCTGAGCTCAGTGTCCTACCCTAAACAAAACCATCAAGGGCTCCCCACTGCCTACAGAAATTCTCTAAAAAGAAAAAAAAAGAAAGAAGAAGAAATTCTCTAGACTCTAGCTTTGGCTTTCAGATCAGTGTGTTCTGGCTTCCAAACAGCCACCATTTGCCATACCCTTCAGCTAGATAACGCCTCTATTCTTTTCCTACCTCTGAGAACTTGCTTCTGTCTCCTCTGCTGTGATGGTATTTTCTGCCTGTTTAGCTCTCAGGCTTTTATCTAGTCCTTTGGGTTTAAGTTACCAAAATACCTTGGAAACTAGTCTCCAGTGGGTGTGATACCCTATTAGGTCAATAGATGGCACATTTTCACTACCTTAGAGGAAAAGCCAGTTCTATTAGATGCCATCACAGAAAAAATACATGAACATTCACCTATTTCAAGTTAGAAAAACAATAAAATAAACCCAAGGAAAGTAGAATAAGGAAAGAAATAAAGTTAAAATCAGAAATTAATGATTAAGAAAAAATAAAATGAATTTATAAATCTAAATGCTGGATCACAGAGCAATACAGGGTGTCAGTAGCTAACTTTAAAGAAAAACCAAAAAGAGAAAGCACAAAACCACAAAATGAGGATAAAGGAAGCACAGAATGAATATAGATTAGGTGCGAGACTATTATATACTACTATAATCTAATACATTTGAAAACTCAAAATTTATAATCTTCTATAAAAATATATATTACTAAAATTAGATTGGAAAGGGATGGAAACCTAATAAATTAATAAATTGGAAGAAATTAAGAAAGTTCTTCTCAAATACTCTAGTCCCAGATCATTTTATATGTGAAACTTTCAAATATTGAATGACAGATACGCTTCATGCTGTTTTAAATATTCAAGAGCATAGAGAAATAAAGGAAATATCTTAATTCATCTTACAAAATTGACAAATCACTAATCTAAGAACCTAATAAAGACAAAATCACAGACCAATTCTTTTGTGAACAGAGATGAAAAAGAAAAGAAGCTTAAAATATAAATATATGCAAACTTCATATATAATAAATTACATATATCAAATCAAACCAGTAGTACATTAAAAAATAACACACCCAAACCAAGTGAGGTTCATTTCAGGAATCAATGGCTCCATATTAGAATATTTGGTAATAATTAGATTTCATCATTATATAGAATTGCATGTATATATAATTATGTTTATATAATTATACATAATGTATGATTATGTATATATGTAATAAATATATATGTAACAGGTATTTCATATTAATTTTTAAAAAGTCAAAAGAGAAAAACAATATAATTATCTTTGTTAATGTTGAAAGTGCATTTAATTAATTTTTACACCCATTCCTTATCAACCCCTTAATGAAATGAAAATGTAAGGGTACTCCCTTATCTTACTGTAAACATTTCTCAAAACCAAACCCAGGGTTTGTTTAATATGAAACCACTAGAAGCATTTCTGATAGTCAGATACAAGAGAGGGCCTGATAGTACTACTATTATTGAATAATGTTCTAGAAGTTCTTTAGATAAGGACTGAATAAAAATGTGTAATTAAGAGAGAGGAGGTTGTAACATTGTCATTATTTACAGGCGATATCATTGCAACAACTTTAAAAACCCACAAACTGCTTAAATGTACTAGAAAAATAAGAGAGGTGAGTGAAGAGATTATTTACAAAATTAATATAAAAAAGCAATATTTTACTAAAAATAACTTCTAGGTCAAGATGGTAGATTAGGCACACTCTAAAACATTACCTTCCATGCCTAACATATAGAAATGCTAGATAGAATATCAGCTAAAATATTTGAGTATTAAACTATCTTAAGAATACATATCTGAAAGGCACGAAAAAGGGACTCTGTGTGTATTGGATATGTAGAGCAGCAGCTAAGGTTAAACAGCTCACAAAAAAGTCAGGAGTAGATACACACTGTAGGAGCTGGGTTTAAAATGCCCACAGGCCTGTCCTTTAACGGGGAGCTGGAACTGGACCAGGATCAAGCTGTCCATCCACAAATGGAAATCTAAATGTGGTTCCCCTAGCCCAAGACCTTAATTAGCAAATTGAGTTAGCCTTCCCAGACTGGAACCAGGAACTGGGAATCCTGAGTCTGTATCACATACGTGAGGGACCTGCGTCTCAGAGTGGCAAAACCCAAGCCAATTCAGTGATATAAAAGATGATCTAGAATCAGGGAGCCCAAAAGAGGGTCTGAGCAGAGTCAACCAAATGGAGTTGCCCCAGATAGAGACCTCCACAAGCCAAGTCTCAAGAGGAGAAATCTCTTGAGCAAGAATTATAGAATACATGTGAAGAAGCTCAATGTCATTTAAGTACAATTGACATACTTAAATGGGAAAACTTACTCCTGAAGAAGTGAAGCTATTATAATAATCTAAAAGAGAGATTACAATAAATACACTTCAGATTTTCAAATAAAGGATAGTGCCATTAAGCATAAATAGGAGCTAACGGTCTACCAGCAGGACTCAAACCAGCAAGGTATCCAGCCTTGGACTCTTGCTCTGCCAGAACCTGTTCTCCCCAGTCTCCCAGAGGAAGTCCCCGTGGACCCACATCCACAGCCCCAACTCCCCCAGGACACTTGATGCGATTTCCCCTCTGGGATCCTTGGATATCAAGGCACCACAGTCCACTCCAACAGCATTTCCTAAGTCTGAATTTCCCATAGAAGAGGTTGAGGAAGGACTTCAATCCATTCCTACCTAGGGGGCCCTCATTTCCTTAGGCCACCTCGCCAGCTCTATCCAGAGCTCAGCACAAGAAGGGACATCAGGAAGGGGCAGCAGCCTTAATGGAGTTCTTGCCATTGTAGCCTTTTGATTACTGTGTACCTGCCTCCAGCCTCGGGCTTAAAGAGAGTGAGAAGAGCAGTGCGTCTTAGGCACTAACCTAGGTTTGGGTGTCACAGACAGCCTCCCGAAGGAGGCTCACTGCCAAAGCTCACCACCAAGGGGAAGGAATTTCCAGGCGACGGTGGGGAGAAAGGTAGGGGAACGGCAAACGTGCAGGCAGAGGAAAGAGAGCACAGGACAGTCAGGGAATGGCCAGTCCAGAGAGGTTGGGTCGGGAAGTATGATGAGGGGAGAAGGAAACCAGTTCATGCCTTTAAATTTTTTGTTGCCTTGACAGAATTTTTAAACTTGTTTTGGCTCTCTTGGGCACACACAATCTTTTAAATGAAAATTTCCCTAATTAGAATATAAATTCTTGGATGGCAGAAAGTTCCCAATAGAGCCCTATCCTAGTCCGGAAAGGTCTGTTGCTAGGTCGCCAGGCCCAAATGTGGAATTACTGGAAGCACAAATGGATAATGATTAATTTCCCTGAAGTCCATAAGCATTCTGCCCCGATGCACCTGGGCTCTACTAGGAACACGGAGGCCTCTGTTTGTAAAACCCTGGCAGAGGTGAGAGAAGCCCTGAGGCTGAAGGGGACTGAAGACAACCTTCTGACACAGCAGGGTGTCGCTTTGGAGATGCATGCATCTTGCACCAGGTTGTTACTGTGTTAATTTCTTGACAATTTGCTAGCAGAATTCAGGATTTTTCAAATAATGGATTTGGTCGGGGGCGGAGTCCTGGCACCCTGGGGGAAGGAAGTCTTCCCAGTTGGTTTGAAGAAACTAATGTCCTTGGAGAGTAAAGTCTCCCCAAGACAGGCAGAATTCCAAAGAGTCTGTTCTGAAGTGGGCAGGACCATAATCATGTGAGCAGCTATTAAATTCTAGAAAAACAACATCGTGAATATGATTATATTCATGTTTTCAACTTCATTGGCTTTGCAGCTTTGTTTGTGATCTAGTGTACATCTGTTTCCATTTTATAGTTGTGCCAGAGCTTTAAACCTAAGCAGTTTAAATATACACGAAGCTTGTTGGTATAGTAACTTTATAACAAAAGAATTTTATAACAATTTTTTTTTCTTTAAAAACAGGCAGATCTGCAAGGTTTTCAAGAAGGCAGGCTTCCTGTTGCTAAAAGCTGGAGACACTTAGTTAGCTTCAGCATAGAAGTTCAGGTGGGCACCTGGCCTGGTACTAGAGGGTCTGCTTCACCCATTCATCCACTCAAGAGATTCTGCTTCCAAGGCCACCTTCCCTTGCAGCTTGACCTAACGTGGCCAAGGTGGTGGGCTGCCAGTGGTCATCTCCATCAGACAGCCGAAGGAACTGAAAGTTTCACATCTACAGACATTTAGTTGGCACCCTCACTGTTCTATGAAATAATAAGATTCAAAAATTTTGCCTCTCTCAAACAAATTTTGTTTGAATAGTGTGTTAGAAGGGACAGAAAGATGGCTGCCAATCATGTAGTAACTGTTGATAGAACAGGCCAGCTTTTACCACATGAACTGTACTAGAATAATCTAAACTTTTTAGAAAATCCTTCATCCATTGAGGAAAAAACTGAAGAAATCATGAAGGCAAGAAATTTCATGGTAATGCACAGTTGCTGTCTTTATACTTTGAATATTCATTCAAAGTATAGTATGTTTACTCTAAAACCTATGGTGTAGATAAGTAGTGTTGCTTAATTAGATGCTGGTCAAGACGAAGTGCTTCAGATGAATACTGAGGTTTCGTCTAGACTTGCTTGAAACTTCAACTTTGTGCCTGTAAACCTAACAGTATGGGCTTTCCCATTTCAAACGGACAAGGGCTGTCCGGAAAGTACCCAGCCATGCAATATGAAAAATAGAGGCATTTATGACTGGATTTTTCCAACAGCCCACGTATTATTGAAAACTCTTGCTTTTATTATTCTGTAAACCTTATAGTATGCCACAACTATAAAGTATTAATGATCTTGGTACTGAACAAGAAAGAAAATTTCACAAGGGTGCCCACTTCTGAATTGTTTTATTGTCTCAAAAAGGTTAAAGAAGATGTTCTGCTGCCATTGTTCTCACTGTTCGGTGTATTAGCAATTCCCCTGGTGTGCTTTGGAGGGTGAAAGAATTTCTTAGACTTTCTGCAGGAATTAATTTAAGGATGTCATGGTTAAGTGGTAAACAGTAGATGGACACAGGTTCAAGCTGATGCTGTCATTTTTTTTCTATGTCTTTAGCTTTGATGATTAAAAAATAATAATAATTCTGTTGAAAACCAAAAAATGAGAACAGGAAACAGAAAGAGGTAAAGTCATGGAGTACCTTAATCGAGCCTAAGAAACACCGGGGTTAGGAAATCTACTTACATTTTGAGGTCCCTAGGCTTTTGTATTTCCTTTGAACACCTTAAGCTGACACATTCATGGCTTTGATATGTGGACCAAAATATTCTTTTATTCTTTCCTTAACCTTAAGGTGGTATGTGCAGCACATTTACATGGTTCAAAAGACTTTCTTGAGTTTGAGCTCAGAAGTTTGGTATTTACTTTCAAAGTGAAAACTTCAAAAGTCAAGACTATATGAGGAATCCAACCAGCTAGAAAGACCTCTTCAAATGTCTTAACTCATGTGCATTTCTTGGGTGGTAGCTCTTTGGGCAAGAAACAAACTCACTCAAGAGACCTTGGAAAAGGCAGTGGGAAACTGGCCAGTAGATTGAATCCACTCAACGGATCCACTGAGGGAATCTGTCCCACGAGATCCTGGAGATACTTGTTTGCCCAAGTATCTTAAAGTCTCTCAAATTGCCAAAACAGAGCACAGGGAGTCACCCAATACTACTGAGGTGACCCCAGTAAAGTAGAGGCACATCTGAATGGCAGTGAGGGGTTCTTTGATGATGTGATTCTTATTATAAATGCTTTGAAAACTATTTCTGTGCAGTCTCACTTCACCCCCTGGAGAGATTGCAAGAGTTTTTTGTTTTGGACTTTGCATCCCTGGCTCTCCCTACTCCTGCTCATTCTCAATTGTGGAGCGTTCTCATGATGTACAGGTAGATACGCAGATTCAGTCACACCTCTCCCTAAGTAACCACAGTCAAACAAGCAGCTCTTAGCCACTGTTAGGGCCCAGGGATGCTCACACTAGGAGCCCATCCTGGGGAGGTTAGGTAGGTAGGAAGTGCTGGAAAGCACTGGCAGGGGGCTACAAGCTGTTTGGCCAGGAAGTTCTGGGAGCTGGGCTAGCAGTGGGAGGGGAAAGGCTCTCTGGGCGGGCTCCTCCCTCAGCTCCCTGAATTCCTTTTGAGGATGCGGGGAGGGTCCAAGAGGTGAGTTTTGGAGAGCCAGCTGGACAAACATTAGGATTAGGGGATGTTCAAGGACAGTGTGCGTGTGAACACATTGGGTCCTCGCTACACTTTCTCCCTAGAGAGCTGTTTTCTCCAGTGCTTGCTCTAAATGTGAACTAAAATGAAACACAGAACAAGGAAATAAACAAAGAAATCCTAAAGTGCAGTGGAAAATGAAGGTAAAAGTAAAAAAGTGACTTCAAACAAAGTACATTAATAAGGTAAATTTTGGTAAAAGAACTAAAACAAAAATTTTAAGTTAGTGCTAGAAATGATGCTCAGATGCAAAGAATTTGTTGATCCATAGGTACCTTGTCAGTTTCCCATATCCCTCCTATTAAAACAAGGACATCATGCCAGTGGGGATTTAGTCCCTAAGGTATTCATTCATACATCTTTAAAAATCAGGAGGTAGTTGAAGATGTAAAATGGTATGACCACTATGTAGAACAAAATCAAGGTTTCTTTAAAAATTAAAAATAGAATTACTATATGATCCAGCAATCCCACTTCTGAGTAGATATCCAAAAGAATTGAAAGCAGAATCTCAAAGGGGTATTTACATAGCCATGTTCATTTCAGCGTTATCACAATAGCCATGAAGTATAAACAACCCAAGTGTCCATTGACAAATAGATAAGTGGTATACACATACAATGGAATATTATGCAGCCTTTAAAAAGGAGACTGCATACACTACAATACTGATGAACTTCAAGGACATTATACTAAATGAAATAAGTCACAAAAAACCAAATCCTGATGATTCCATTTATATGAGGGATCTAAAATAGTCAAAATCATAGAAACAGAAAGTATAAAAGTGGTGGAGGGAAGAATTAACTGTCATTGTTTAGCAAGATGAAAAATTTCTAGAGATTATTGTACAACAATGTCATTATGCATAACACTAACTGTACACTTAAAAATGTTTAAGATGGTAAATTTAATGCTATATGACTATAATCACAATGAAAATTTTTAAAAAAATTAAATCCTGGTGGCAATATACTAAAATACAAATATTTGAAAAAATACATGGATAGCCATTTGGAATTTCACCATCATTCATATTGCTCTCTACTCTCTAGATTTTGGCTAGCTAAAAAATAATGATTTTTCATTTTCTCATTGATGAAATAGGGCATAATAACACAGAATATTTTAGTGGTGATAAAAGAAAGTATTGTGTAGAAAGCACTGTGGTGTCTAACGCACCGTACAAGTTCAGCTGTCATCTCTCTCCTCACGATCTGGTTCCCACCTACCTTCCCATTGCTCAGCTGACACCAAAGAAACAACCCAAATATCCAATAATAGCAGATTGGTTCTACAAATATGACATGCAATGGCATTTAAAGTCATGCTTTTTATTCTACAGGCCCAGTAACCAAAATTTGAGAAAAGGAACATTTTGCTTTTATCAAATTGCTAACAATGGAGGAATTTGCATAATTTTTTAAAAGAGTATTGTTGTAATTAAACCAATAGCCCTCTAGGTC